>REGO01000494.1:52191-87722 GCA_010120015.1 Rhombomys opimus | reverse complement strand
CCCATTTATTGATTGTTGTTCTTAGAGCTTGTGCTGTTGGTGTTCTGTTCAGGAAGTTTTCTCCTGTACCAATGAGTTCTAGGGTATTCCCCACTTTTTTTTCAAGCCGATTTAATGTGTCTGGTTTTATGTTGAGATCTTTGATCCACTTGGACTTCAGCTTTGTGCAGGGTGATAAGTATGGATCTATTTTCATTTTTCTACATGTAGACCTACAGTTGGACCAGCACAAGCAGAGAAGTTTTAAGTATTAAGAGAGTGCAGGTATTTTAGTAACATTCTCAATATGAAATCAAATGTTACAGCTTCTTTCAGCTGTGCACATCATCTAAGGAAGAGCCAGCATTAGCCAGTAGGTACAATAATATAGTAACATTTTCTATTATTTCCCCTAGTGGAAATATATTGGACATTGTTTCTGACATTTTAACAGATATTACTGGAAACCTGGGGGTGTTCTGGGCAGCATTTATGAATTTTAAGAGAAAAGAAATAATCCATTTTCAGGGAATCACTCACAGACATACACTGGGCTAGTCTTGTTAACATGTGTTAATGAAGTGGCAGCACAGACCTACTGCTCTGGCAAGCCTGAGAAGACCGTGGCCTCTCATGCACTTTATTGTTTTTCTGCTTTCTCTGTTTCCTGCTTATGTTTCTGTGGCTGGAACCAGTATCTTTCACGTCCTAGGAACATGCTCTACATCTGAGTGACCAGATCAGGCCTCTTTTGAAAGTTCTTTTCTTTTTAATTTTCTTTTTTTAAAATTAAGTTTTTATTTTTATGTTAATTACAGTTTATTCACTATGTAGCCCAGCTGTAGCCCCCTCCCTCATTCCCTCCCTACCCCACCCTCCCTCCATCTTCACCTCCCATGCCCCTCTGCAAGTCCACTGATAGGAGAGGTCCTCCTCTCCTTCCATCTGACCCTAGTTTATCAGGTCTCATTAGGACTGGTTGCATTGTCCTCCTCTGTGACATGGCAAGGGTGTTCATTCCTCATGGGGAGGTGGTCAAAGAGCCAGCCACAGAGTTCATATCAGAGTTAGTCCTTGTTCCCACTATTAGGGAACTCACTTGGAGACTGAGCTGCCATCTAAGCAGGGGTTCTAGGTAATAGCCATGATTGGTGCGTGGTTGGAGTATCTGTCTATGAAAAGAAGCCTGTGTTCAGATACTGTGGTACTGTTGCTCTCCTTGTGGAAGTCCTGTCCTTTCCAGGTCTTACTAACTCCCCCTTCTCTCATAACATACCCTATACTCTGTCCAAAGTTTGGCTATGAGTCTCAGCATCTGCCCTGATACACTGCTGCATAGACTTTCAGAGACCCTCTGTGGTAGGCTCCTGTCCTGTTTCCTGTTTTCTCCTTCTTCCAATCCATCCTGTTATTTTTTTGAATGAGGATTGCTAGGCTTACCCAGCATCCTCCTTCTTGCTTGGTTTCTTTAGGTATACAGATTTGTGTAGGTTTAACCTATAATATATGTCTAGTATTCACTTATAAGTGAATATTATACCATGTGTGTCTTTCTGCTTGAGAGATACCTCACTCAGGATGATCTTTTCAAGATCCCACCATTTGCCTGCAAATTTCATGATTTCCTTGTTTTTAATTCTGAGTAGTATTCCATTGTGTAAATGTACCACAATTTCTGTATCCAATCCTCTTTTGAGGGACATCTGGGTTGTTTCCAGGTTGTGGCTATTACAAATAAAGCTGCAACAAACATGGTTGAACAAATGTCCTTATTGTGTACTTGAGCATATTTTGGATATATTACTAGGAGTGGTATAGCTGAATCTTGAGGAAGCACTATTCCTAATTGTCTGAGAAAGCACAAGATTCATTGCCAAAGTGGTTGTACAAGTTTACTTTCCCACCAGCAATGGAGGAGGGTTCCCTTTTCTCCACATCCTCCCCAGCATGTATTGTCATTGATCTCAGCCATTCTAATGGGTGTAAGGTGAAATCTCAGTTTTGTTTTGATTTTCATCTCCCTGACTAAGGACATTGAGCATTTCTTTAAGTGATTCTCTGCCATTCTCTATTACTCTACGGAGAATTCTCTGTTTAGCTCTGTACCCCATTTTTTAACTGGATTACTTGATTTGTTGATTTTTAACTGCTTTACTTCTTTGTGTATTCTGGATATTAGCTTTTTGTCAAATAAAGGGTTGGTGAAGATCTTTTCCCAGTGTGTAGGCTGTTGTTTTTTTCTGATGACAGTGTCCTTCACTTTACAGAAGCTTTTCAGTTTCATGAGGTCCCATTTATTGATCGTAGATCTTAGAGCTTGTGTTGTTGGTGTTCTTTTTAGGAAGTTGTCTCCTGTTCCAAAAAGTTCTAGGCTCTTTCCCAATTTTTCTTATAATCGACTTAGTGTGTCTGCCTTGATTTTGAGGTCTTTGATCCACTTGGACTTTAGTTTTGTGTAGGGTGATAAATTTGGACCTGCTTGCATTTTTTTTCTGCATGTAGATATCCCGTTAGACTAGAACAATTTGTTGAATATGGTGGGTTCTTTTTTCCATTGAATGGCTTTGGCTTTTTTGTCAAAAATCAAGTATCCATAGGTGTGTGGGATTATTTCTGGGTCTTCTATTTGATTCCTTTGATCCACCATTCATTTCTTCTTGATTGTACTTAGTGCTATGAATTTTCCTTTGAGCACAACTTTCATTGTATCCCATAAATTAGGGTTTTTGTACCTTCTTTCACTGAATTCTAGGAAGTCGTTAATTTCTTTATTTCTTTATTTCTTCCTTAACCTAGCTGTCATTGAGCAGCAAGCTGTTCAGTTTCCATGAGCTTGTAGGCATTTTGCTATTTCCGTTGTTGTTGAGGTCCAGCTTTAGTCCACGGTGGTCAAATAGAACACAGGGGATTATTACAAACTTCTTGTATCTGCTGAGGCTTGCTTTGTGATCATCTGTATGGTCTATTTTGGAGAAGATTCCATGAGGTGCTGAAAAGAAGTCATACTCTTTTGAGTTTGGGTGAAAAGTTCTGTAGACATCTATTAGGTCCATTTGATTTAGGGCCTCTGTAAGTGCCTTTATTTCCCTTTTGGCCTCTGTCTAGATAATCTGTCCCTTGGTGAAAGTGGACTATTGAAGTTTCCCACTAGTAAGGTGTTGGGATTGATGTATGATTTAAGCTTTAATAATTGTTCATTTATAAGTGTAGCTTGTATTCATTTATAAATGTTCATTCATTCATTCATTCATTTATAAATGTTCTTGTATTTGGGATCAGAATTGTGATGTCCTCTTGGTGGATTTTTTTTTTTTTTTGATGAGAAGGTACTGCTCTTCCTCATCTTTTTTTATTAAATTTGGTTGAAAGTCTATTTTTTTAGATATTAGGATAGCTATCTCAGCTTTTTTTCTATGTCCATTTGCTTGAAAAACATTTTCCAGCCCTTTACTCTGAGGTAGTGTTTATCTTTGTTGCAGAGGTGTGTTTCTTGGATGCAGCAGAATGTTGGATCCTGTTTCTTCAACTATTCTCTTAACCTGTGTCTTTTCATTGCAGAGTTCAGTCCACTGATATTGATATATATTAGTGACCAATGAATGTTAATTTTTTTGTTGTATTGTTGGTGATGTTACTGTGTTTCATTTCTAGTATTCTTTTGATTTTGTGTTGTGTACTTATCTATAGCCTATGTTTTCTTGGAGGTAGTTGATTTTGTTGAATTGGAATTTTTCTTCTTGTATCTTCTGGATGGCTGGGTTGCTGTGTAGATATTGTTTCAATTTGGTTTTGTCATGGAATATTTTGTTTTTTCCATCTATATTGATTGAAAGCTTTGCTTGGTAGAGTAGTCTGAGTTGGCATCTGTGGTCTCTTAAAGTCTGCATGACATCTGGCCAGGCTCTTCTGGCTTTCATAGTTTCTGTTGAGAAATCTGGTGTGATTTTGATAGGTCATTTTTCTTTTTTCTGTTTAGTGTTTTGACTATGATGTGACATGAGGAGTTTCTTTTCTGGTCTAGTCTATTTGGTGTTCTGTAGGCCCCATGTATGCTATGTATGCTTATGGACATCTCTTTCTTTAAGTTGGGAAATTTTTCTTCTATTATTTTTTGAAAATGTTTTCTGGATCTTGGAATCTGGAATCTTCTTTTTCATTTACTCCTATTCTTAGATTTTTGTCTTTTCATGGTGTCCTTGATTTCTTGGATGTTTTGTGCTTGATACTTTTCTAATTTTTACTTTTTCTTTGAGAGAGGTAACAATTTTAGCGAGTGTTTCTTCAGCACCTGAGATTCTCTCTTCCATCTCTTATATTCCATTGGTGATGCTTACTTTTGTGGTTCCTGTTCTTTTCTCTAAGTTCTCCAGCTCTAGGATTTTCTCTGTTTGTGTTTTCTTTATCAATTCTAATTCTGTTTTCATGTCTTGCACCATTTCCTTCATCTGTTTGAATGTGGAGTCCTGCTTTTCAATGATGGCTTTTATTTTTTTGTTCGTTTTCTCTCTATTTGCCACTAATTGTGCCTCTACTTGTTCCACTGTATTTGCCTATATTTCTGTGAGAGCTTTGTTCCTTTCCTCTTTATTTGCCTCCATTTGTGTGGTTATTTCTTTGAGAGCTTTGTTCATTTCCTCTTTATTTGCCTCTACTTGTGTGGCTATTTCTTTGAGAGATTTTTTTTTTTCTTTTTGTGCCTCTATTTGTGTGGCTATTTCTCTGAGAGATTTGTTAATTTCTTTTATGAGCCTCTAATAACTGGATAAGAATAGTTTTAAAGTCATTTTCTTGTGTTTCAGATGAATTGAAATGTCCATTGATTTTGGGAGTTGCTGATGAAGCCATGATGTCCTGATTTTTGTTGGGTGTGTTCTTAAGCTGGCCTCTGGCCATCTGCTTATCTGTAACACTCACTGTTCCTGGGTCCATCTTTTTCTGGTTTCTGAAATGGTTTTCATTAAGATGAGAGAGATCTACTGGTTTGAGAGTGTGTTGTTGGTGTTTCAGCTGTACCTAAGTAAGGAGTGTGACACTGGTGATATTTGAAGATGCTGTTAGCGGGCACAATGCACAGGCACAGATTCCCTGACTTCCTTAGTGGCCTACAGGCTACTGGTATGTAGATCTCTTTGGGCTCCAGGAATTGTTTGCCTGGAATTCGTTGGTAGACCCGCAGAGCAGGGGCTTCAGTGTTGAGAATGCTGTCCCAAGAATCCTTATGTTGTCCACAATAGGGATGTGGGTGGTAGGGATCTGTTGTCTGGCTGCTTGCATAGAGGGACCCTAGATCTGGGCCTCTGCAAGCACTCACTTGAAGGCGCACTCACTTGCTAGCAGGACCAGTCAGAAAGCACAGGAGTAACCGCTGTTCTCTATTCTCCTATTTGATCCTTCTGGGGAAAAGGCGGGTGTAGGCTAACAGTCAGCTCAGTGGTGCTGTAGCCACAGTTCTTGGTGTCCACTGGCACTGTGTGCTGTGCTAAGAGCCACAGGCACTGGAGGGCCTGGAACTATGATCTGTGGCGGAATCTGCAGCCCACCTCTGTAACCTTCACCTCTGCCATGGAAGGGTTATGGGAATGCCAGGGGGGATTGAGTATTCTCTGTCTCAGGTCCTGAGCCAGGGTTTCTTTGCTAGGAGCCGGCTGCACTGGGGGCCAAGCACTATGTTCTGTGGCATGCACTGTTGGCCACTTCTGCTGCCTCCACCTAAGAGGGAGTAGAGCAGAGCCCCCTGGAAAAGTCCACGGAGGAATCCATGGGTGACCCAAATCTAAATGGTCACAGTTCACGGTTAGTCCCCTTTCTCCCTGGAAGCCTCGATGTAGTTTTTCTGGATTCAGCAGCCCTTCTTCTCACCAATTTCAGAGTTTTAGATCCTTTGCCCCTCAGATATGGTGCACACTGGTCTCCACCATCTTGGATCCCCCCAGCAGCTTTATTTGTAATAGCCAGAATCTGGAAACCCAGATGTCCTGACTTCTCTTTTTAGCTATAGCGTATCTCCCTCCACAACTGAGAATGGGGACAAATCTCCAGTCTGATCTAGTGACCAGTCAAGCTATTTTGGAGTCTAGATTATTAACTAAAATTTGGACTGATTAAGTGAGGGAATGGCTTAGATAAGGTCTTGTTATATAGCTGAATCTGGCCTTAATCTCAAGATCCTCCTGCCACTACCCTCCCAGTGCTGGGATTACAGTTGTATATCATCATGCTTGGCTAGTGTATTTATTAATTATCTGCTTCTCCAAATACCATGCATCTATTTTGTCCAGTAAAAGTGTTTGTGATACGTTCATTTATAAATGTTTAGTCAATGTCAGTAAATTTTTGCAAAGCAAATTATAGTATCCAGGGGTAAAATTTACTAAGTATGAATAACAAATCATAAAATGAAACATTCTCTCCAATTTTAGATTTCTTTTAAAAATAGTTTATTGTCAATCTGCCTCCAAAACAAACCTTTTAAAGGCAACGTTCTTTGGATCATTTGAGAGCCGAGACAATAGTTAGACATGAATGTCACAATGGTGAGCATATTAATTTTAATGTTAACTAAACTTGAACATATAGAAATATATGTCAGACGAATGTCGCCCACTACCCCCAGGCTAATACCTATGTGATAGTTCTGAAAAATCTGGTAATGTCTATTATTGGATCCGAATGCCAGGTTAGACTTGTTCTCAAATCTCTACTATACATTTATCAAGCCGTAAATTCATAACATAAAGTAATGGGCATGTGTGACACAACCTGCTTTATTTGGAACACAAAGATACACAGGTACTCACTTGCAATATTGGCATTTTCTCTGCTTAGATAGACTGTAAATTCTATTTATATTTTAGCTGTAAAAAGTAAATTTAATATCTTTAGTCAAACAGCACAACCCAACACATGGGATTTTAATGAACTGACATGATGGGACTTGCCCCTCCAAGTTAGATTTCCAAATGAATAAGATATCTGTAAAATTTTCCTTATTTATCTATCACATAGACTAGAATAGATTTGAAAATAACTGTCTTTCTCCAGATTTATTACAGTTTATTCCAAACATTGGACTCAACTTGTAATTGTAAAAAAAAAAAAAGAGAGATTGTTTTGTTTTTAGTTCTTTACTCTTTTAATTGGAGAGATATTTTTCATACAATATGTATTCTGATGGTGTTTTCCTTTCCCCAACTTCCCCCAGATCCTGTCTACATACCCTTCCATCCAAATACACACCATTTCTCTCTCTCCTTAGAAAACAAGCAGGCATAAAATTAATAAAATAACACAAAATATAAACACACAAACCAAAATAATACAAAACAAACAAATGGAAGAAAAAGAGCCAAGGAAAAGGTTCAAAAAATACATGGATGTATTCTGATTTGCTCTGTACCACACATTTCAATTGGGTTATTTGTTTTGTTGGTGTTTAATTTTTTGAGTTCTTTATATGTTTTGGATATTAGCCCTCTGTCAGATGTAGGATTGATGCAGGTCTTTTCCAAATTTGTAGGCTGCCATATTGTTCTATTGACAGTGTCCTTTGCCTTACTGCTTTTCCGTTTTGTGAGGTACCATTTATTAACTGTTGATTGTAGCACTCATTTTTTAACTCTATTTTATTTGGGGTGTTTTTATACTTCATCTCCCATACACTAACCCTTTAACCCTAGGAAGATCAGAGAAGGTTAGTGAGCAGAGGGGGCACAGACTCCTTTACTTCTCCAGGCTGTTTAGGGTCAATGGATTCTTTTAAGGCTATGTCACTCTCCAGCAACAGCAAATGCAGTCAGCAGTCTTCTCTAAGCCACTGTGCCCCGAAGCATTTCTCTCACCCTCTGTTTGCTTCAAACCTGCTTCTTCTAAATCTGGTTTCTTCAAAGTACTACATGCCACAAGTCAACACTGCACACCACACCTTCTCTTTTGGTGCTCTCATATTTATATCCTTAGATCCCTAGGCCATGCCTCTTTCTGTGTTTCACATGGCATGCTTTTACCAGCTGTCAAAGATCACGCCCTGAATGAAACAATTATCAGCTATGCACAAACAAAAGCCCAACTAAAATCACACTTGGGATTAAAACAAGAACATATGTACTCAACATAATTGAGTTTTTAAAGAAACCAAAACTTCCATTGCAGTTGATTTTAGAGCCTGAGTTGTTGATGTTTTGTTCAGGAAGTTGTCACCTGTGTCAATCAGTTTCAGGCTTTTCCCCACGTTCTCTTCTAATAAATTTAGTGTATCTGGTTTTCGGTTGAGGTTTTTGATACACTTGGACTTGAGTCTTGTGCAAGGCTATAAATATGGATCTATTTGCATTCTTCTGAATGGACACATCCACCAGCACCATTAGTTGAAGATGCTTTCTTTTCTCCATTGTATGATTTTGGCTTCTTTGTCAAAATCAGGTGTATAGGTTTGTTTTCTGGGTCTTTGATTTGATTACATTGAGCAACCTGTCTTTTTATTTTATTTTATACCATGTGGTTTTAAATACTATTGCTCTCTCTGTAGTATACTTGAAATTAGGGATGGAGATACCTCCAGGAGATCTTTTATTGTACAGAATTGTTTAAGCTATCCTGGGTCTTTTTTTTTTTTTCATGTGAAGTTGAAATTGCTTTTTCTTGGTCCGTAAAGAATTGTGTTGGAAGCTGGGCATAGTGATGCAGGTTTCTAATGCCAACACACTGGGAGAAAGAGGCAGGGGAATCTTTGTGAGTTTGAGGCCAGTCTGTTCTGCAAAGCAAGTTCGGGATAACCAAGGCTACACAGAGAAACCCCGTCTCAGGAAAAAAAAACAATGCATTCTCTTCCTCTGTGGCCTCACAAGGCTGTACCTCCCAGGGGTAGGTGATCAAAGAGTCTGCCACTGAGTTCATACAAGCTCTGCTCCTTTTACTAGGGAACCTACTTGGAGAATGAGTGTTAGTCCTACTGATCCATTAGCATGGGAGATCTTTACATCTTCTAATATCTTCTTCAGTTTCTTTTTTCAAAGACTTGAAATTCTTGCCATATAGAACTTTCACTTGTTAGAGTTATATGAAGATACTTTATGTTATTTGTGGCTATTTTTGAAATGTGTTGTTTCCCTAATTTATTTCGCAGTCCATTTACTGTTTGTATAAAGGAGAGATGCTGATTTATTCTTAGTTGAGTGTATCCAGCCACTTTGCTGAATATGTTCATCAGCTGTAGGAGTGCTCTGGTAGAACTTTTGGGGTCACATATGTATACTATCATATCATCTATGAATAATGATATGTTGTCTTCTTCCTTTCCAATTTGTATCCCTTTGATCTCCTTTAGTTATCTTATTGCTCTAGGTAGAACTTCAAGTACTATATTGAATAGATACAGAGATAATGGGCAGCCTTGTTTTTTTCCTCATTTTAGTGGAACTGTTTTTGAAAAGTTTAAGTTAGCCTGGGTATAATTTCATTTTGAAATAAAAAGCAATCTTGACTGGGAGCTGAACTCAAGTACCAGGAAATATCACAGAATGTACGCTTGGCAGAAAACAAAGCTAACTCTCTTAGGAACAGCCTCCAGGAAATATTACAGAATAAATGCTTCATAGAAAATAGAGACAACCTCCTGGCAATAAGCAATGAAAACCAGTAGGGAATCGGCTGGGAAAATTATCCCTAATGTTTCAGATATAGTTTAGAAGAATAGCCATTGTGATTATATGCCTTAGCAATTGTGATTATTTGCCTCAGAGAAGGTAACCTCGCCTCTCTAACTTTTACCCAATCCTGTAATTCCTTGTGCCCCCCTCTGATTGTTGCCATAGAAACCCTCTGCTGACAGACTTTCAATTTAAAAATCCTGCTCACTCAGAGCTCGAGGTCCCACTTCTCTACTGCTGTGTCAATGAGACTTGGGTCCCGAGTTCGATCGCTCTCGTAATAAAGCTTTCTTTCTATTGCATTGAGTCATCTCCTGGTGGTCTCTGAGGGTCCCATCAACCTGGCATTACATTTTTAACTTTCTCTTCAATTAATTTGATGTTGGCCATAGGCTTCCTGTATAGTACCCTTATTGTGTTTAGGTATGTGCATTGTATCCAAAGGCTAAATAGAATTCTCAACAGAGGAAACTCTAACATCTGAGAATCACTTAAAGAAATGTTCAACATCCCTATTCATCAGGGAAATGAAAATCAAAATTTCTCTAAGATTCAATCTTATGCCCATCAGAATGGGCAAGATCAAAAAATCAAGTGCTGGAAAGGTTGTGGAGTAAGGGGGAATCCTCCTGCATTGCTGATGAAAGTGCAAACTTGTACAGCCACTTTGGAAATCAATTTGGTGCTTTCTGAGAAAATTGAGAATAGTTCTACCTCAAGACCCTCAAGATCCAGCTTTACCACTCCTGGGCATGTATCCAAAAAGATTTTTCTACCATACAAGGACAGTTACTTAATAATGTTTCACAGCACCCAGATGTTCTTCAACTAAGGAATGGACTGAGAAATTGTGGTACATTTATACAATGGAATACTGCTCAGCTATTAGAAACAAGGAAACCATGCAATTTGTAAGCAAAAGGGTAGAACTAGAAAAGATCATCCTTAGTGTGGTAAGACAGACCCAGAAAGACACCCATGATATTTAGTCACTTATAGACAGATACTAGCCATACGATACAAGATATCCATACTACAATCCACAGACCCAAAGAAGCCAAGTAACAAGGAAGACCCAAAGGAGGGTACTTGAATCCCATGGAAAAAGGGAAATAGAATGCTTGTCAAAACTGGATGAAGAGAGGGAACTGAGTAGGAGAGGGTGTGGGAGGGGCACAAAGGTGGGGATCAGATGTCGGGAGAGCAAGATTGAGAGGTGAGAAGGCAAGGAGTAAAAAGGGAAACCGAAGGGGGGGGGAGGACATCTCTGAGTCAAGTAGAGATTTATGGCAGAGTAGGCTCCTGGGATGATATGTGTGTGACTCTACCTAAGACTCCTAGCTGTGGGGGCCATAGAGACTGAAGGAGCCAACAAGGGGCTTCAAGTGGAGATAAGGAGACACCAAACCTTCCATAAAACATTCAAGCCAAAATTTACACTGCCTACAGGATGTGCAGGGATAAAGGTGGAACAGAGAAACAAGAAATGTCTAACCAATGACTGTCCCAACCTAAGGCCTACCCCCTAGGAGAAAGCCAACCCCAGGTACTACTCGTGATTCTCACTAGAGTGTGCAGACAAGAGCACAGAATGACTGTCTTCTGAGAGGACCCAACCAGCAGCAGAATGAAAAGATGATGAGACCCACTGCCAAACATTAAGCAGACCTAGGAGAGTCTTGTGGAGGAGTGTTGGCAAGGATATAAAATCCCAGAGGAGATAAGAATCCCTTTATAAGACCAATAGTCTCAACTAACCTAGACCCATAGGGTTTTGCAGAGACTGAAGCATCAACCAAAAAAGCATACTTGGATTGGATGTAGGCCCACAACACATATGTAACTAATGGGCAGCTTGGTCCTCATGTGAGTCCCCTAGCAAGAAGGGGAGCATGGGCTATATCTCACATGGATTCTCTTGCCTGCTTTTAGATCACATTCCTTTAGCTGGACTGCCTTACCTGGCCTCAGTAGAAGTGGATGAGCTTAGGCTTAATGCAACTTGGTGATCCAGGGTGGGTTTGTAAGAGGAGACTTCCTTTTCTGAGGAGAAGGGGAGAAGGAGAGAAGGGGGGGTAGGTGGGGCCAGGAGAAGAGAAGGGTAGAGGCTGTAATATGGATGTATAATGAATAGATGAATACATTTATTAAAAATACATGGATGTAGAAATACACACATTTACATATAATGCCTTGTCATGGCATATATTGTCTATCTCTATCTATCTATCTATCCATCTATCTATCTATCTATCTATCTATCTATCTATCTATCTATCTATCTATCTATACCATACAGGAATTTTGGGTACATAGCATGGTTTCTGGTTTCATGTGTCTTTATGGACTTGCGGGTGATTGTGGGGGCTGGGAAATTATTAATTAATATTTTCTTTTTAAACTTTTTATTGATTCTTTGTGAATTTCTTATCATGTACCCCAAACCCATGTATCTCCCTATCCATTCTTATATAAACTTCTCCCTTGCTACTTGCCCTCCCAAACAAAATAAAAGAAAAAAGAAAAACAAAAACAAAAAGATCAAAACAAACAAACAAACAAACAAAAAACTCATCTCATTGTGTAAACTACAGTGTGTTACAGTGTGTCCCACAGTATATGTGTGTCTCTGTCCATACATCTTTATTCGCAAATGTTCATTAAAATGGATCATTGTTCTGGTTTTAGGCCTTTGGCTTCTGCTACACTATCAATACTGGTTCCTAGCCAGGACTGCTCTTTGATATCATGTTGTTGCCCTTTGTCCTCGAGATCCTACAGCTTTGGATCTGCAGGACTGGCTACTTCAGGAGCTCCAGCAGATTATAGATGGGGTAGATGTTGGGCTGGGACAATTCAGAGCACTGAATCTAAGCCTGGGTGGTAGTTGAGTTGGTAAGTTTGCCAGATCTTCCACAACCACACCATTATAGTGAGCTCTCCAGCAATGCTAGGTGGGAGTTATCATGGGCTTCATCTGGGTGATTTTTATTAGTATAAAAAACAAACCTTTTCTAGTTCCCACCATTTGCCTGAAAATTTCAAGATATAATTGTTTTTTAATTGTTGAGAAGTATTCCATTGTGCAAATCTACCACAATTTCTGTATCCATTCCTCAATTGAGGGACATGTGGGTTGTTTCCAGATTCTGGCTAATACAAATAAAGCTGTTACAAACATAGTTAAGAGAATGTCCTGGTTGCATAATGAGTATATTTTGGATATATGCCTAGGAGTGGCATAGCTGGGTCTTGAGGTGGCACTATTCCTAATTGTCTGAGAAAGCACCAGATTGATTTCCAAAGTGGTGTTGAAGTTTACATTCCCACCAGCAATGGAGGAGGGTTCCCCTTTCTCTACATCCTCACCAGCATGTGTTGTCATTTGAGTTTTTGATCTTAGACATCTGATGGGTATAAGGTGAAATCTCAGGGTCATTTTCATTTGCATTCCCCTGATGACTAAGGACATTGAATATTTCTTTAAGTGTTTCTCTGCCATTTGATATTCCTCTATTGAGATTTCTCTGATTAGCTCTGTTCTCCATGTTTTCATTGGATTATTTGGTTTGTGGGTGTTGAACTTCTTGAGTTCTTTATATGTTCTGGATATTAGCACTCTGTCAGATATAGGGATGGTGAAGATCAATTCTCAGTCTGTAGTCTGTTGTTTTGTTCTGATGACAGTGTCCTTTGCTTTACAGAAGCTTTTCAGTTTCATGAGGTCCTATTTGTTGATTATTGCTCTTAGAGCCTGTGCTGTGACTGTTCTGTTCAGGAAGTTGTCTCCTGTGCACATGAGTTCTAGGCTCTTCCCCACTATCTTTCTATAATGTTTACTTTGTCTGGTTTTATATTGAGGTCTTTGATCCACTTGGACTTTGGTTTTGTGCAGGGTAATACATATGGATCTATTTGCATTTTTCTACATGTAGACATTCTGTTACACTAGCACCTTTTGGTGAAAATGTTATCTATTTCCCATTGTATGGTTTTGGCATTTTGTCAAAAATCAGGTCTCCATAAGTGTTTGGACTTATTTCTGGGTCTTCTATTTGATTCAATTGATCTACCAGTCTGCTTCTATGCTCGTACCATGCACTTTTTATAACAGTTGCTCTTATAGTACAGCTTGAGATAAAGGATGGAGATACCTCCAGAAGATCTTCTATTGTATGGGGATTCTTTTAGCTATTCTGGGATTCCTGTTATTCTATATGAAGTTGAGAATGTTTCTTTCATTTTCTGTAAAGAACTATGTTGATAATTTTTTAGGAATTGCATTGAATCTGTGGATTAGAAAAGATCATCCTGAGTGATGTATCCAGAAGCAGAAAGGCACACATGATATATACTCATTTATAAGTGGGTATTAGATTTATAATATAGGATAATCATACTAAACTATGTACACCTAAAGAGGCTAAGCAAGAAGTAGGACCATGGGTAAGATGTATCCTCATTCAGAAGAGCAAACAGGCTAGACCTCGGATGATGGAGAAAACTAGGAACAGGACAGAAGCCTGACACAGAGGGACCCTAACAGACTTTACACAGTAGGGTATCAAAGCAGATGCTGAGACTCATAGCCAAACTTTGTGCAGAGTGTAGAGAAACTTATGAAAAAAGGAGGTGATGAAAGACCTGGAGGGAACAGGAGCTTCACAAGGAGAGCAAAAGAACCAAAATATTTGGGCCCAGGGGTCTTTTCTGAGAATGACACTCCAATCAAGGACCATGCATGGAGATAACCTAGAACCCTTGCACAGATGCAACCCATGGCAGCCCAGTCTCCTACTGGGCTCCCTAGTAAGGAGAACAGGGGCTGGGATGGACATTGGATGTAGGAGTAAACAGTTCTTTATATATTCTGGATATTATCTCTCTGTCAGATATAGGGTTGGTGAAGATCCTTTCTCAGTCTGTAGGTTGTCGTTTTGTTCTGATGACAGTGTCCTTTGCTTTACAGAAGCTTCTCAGTTTCATGAGATGTCATTTATTGATTGTTGATCAGGGAGCCTGTGCTGTTGGTGTTCTGTTCAGGGAGTTTTCACCTGTACCAATAGTTTGTTCTGTGATTAAATGATTAATTTGTTCAGTGTATCTATTGATTATTAGGGTATCTATTGATCTGAAGGAAAATCATGACCATGGCATTTCTTATTAAAAATTCATTTTATTGGATATGGCTTACAGTTTCAGAGTTTTAATCCATTAACACCATGATGGGAAGCCTGGCAGTGTGAAGGCAGACATGGTGCATAAAACGGAACTGAGATTTCTACATCTGGATTAGCAGGCAAAAGGAAAGAATGCCACATGAGGCTTGGATGAGACCTCAATGTCCACTCCCAGTTGCATACTCTCTCCATCAATGATGCACCTACTCCAACAAGGCCACACTGCTTAATCGTGTCACTCCCTATGGGTCAAGCATTCAAACACATGAGTTTATGGACTCCATTCTTATTCAAACCACCACAGGGTGGAATTCTCTTTTATCTACTAATTGTGTGTATGTAGCTAGCACCAGGCTGAGATCTGTATACAGATATTATACAAAATGAACGAGTGATTTTTTTAGGGAAATTTTTTGTTTGCTGCATTAGTCAAAGTTCAGTTATCAAGATATTCACAAAATTCAAGTTGTAAGAATGAATGATTATGGCTCATAGTGCCATGGTTTTAGTCCATCCTTACATAGTTCCATTGTCTTTGGGCCTGTTCTTAGGCAATACACTATGGTGGGCACCAGAATGGAGGAATCCTCTTACTCATACCCTCTGAGAAATATAGAAAAGATATTTGTTTTGCATAATCTTCTCTTAAGTGCATATTCCTACTGACCTAAAGCCTTTGAGGCTCGATCTCCTAAAAGCTCTACCATCTTCTTACAGTACCACAGGCTGGAACCAAAATCTTTGGAGGACACTAATATAAACTATAGATTTTCGTTACTTGTTTTGATAAAATATTGTGCTTCCTACTGTAAGGATTGCCACACTGTTCTTTACATGGAGCCACAAGTTGCTCACATTTAGCTTCATCTACTTTTTTGTGTTTCTCTTTCTGCTTTCTGCTTTCTCAGTCTCAGTCCTTCTATTCCTTCGCCATTATTGTTCTGTATTATTCAGGTTTTTCTAGAGGAACAGAACCAACAAAATTTTGAAGAGAAATTCTGCTTATACAATAGTTATTATATAGCCCAGAAATAGCTGTGTGCATACTGGGAAAGTAGAAAACTTACTCATGAAGAACAGGAACCTGCTTCCATACACACTGGATTCCTTTTCCAAATTTTTTCCATTTGGGCTTCCAGCCTGTTAAATGACATCACCCCATTCAAGGCAAGTCTTTCCTATTCCACATGTCAATAATCTCTGGAAATGGTGCCAAGGTTCACTTGGCTAGCCTTACATATCATTCAATCTAGTTAAAGTGACAATCAAGTCCATTGAATTCTCAAGTGAGAATATGTTGGCAACATTGAATCATTATACCAAACACTTTGGTGTATAATCCTTAATCACAGTACGACAATATGAAATCGGAAAATCAATGCTATTATAATGTTATTACTTAATCCACATTCCTCATCCAAATATCACTATTGCTCCAATAATGACCTTTAGGACTACTTAGGTTTGTTTGGAATCCTGATTTTATTCTATATCACATATTGCTTTTGGTCATCTGTCCTCTTAGTCTCATTTGACCTGCTACATTTTCTCAGCATGTTCTGGTCTGCTGTCTCTGTGTCATATATCAGAGTACAAGCAAGTTGCTTTGTAGGCTCTCAAAAACACTGGTCAGAATTCTGCCAGTAATGTTGTACTAGCGAGGTACATGATAATTTTGGTCACAATTTTGATGATGTTAGACTTTGACTATTCAGTTAAGTTGCTGTCTACCAGGATTGTCATCATTTTTCTCTTTGGATTAAGTCTGTGATTGAAGCAGTTTAAGTGGCCTATTTCCCATCAAAATTTCAACAAATTGGGATTTCTAGATGGCCTTTAAAATTGAATATTGAGAATGGCTATTTCATTTTAAAATATGCTTTTATTTTTAACAGACACATGATGATTGTACATAATTATGGGATGCAGTGTGACATTTCAATACACATGTACAATGTGTAATGATCAAATCAGGTTAATTAGTGTACCTATTGCCTCACGCATATAATTATTGAGTGATGAAAACATTTAAAATCTCCTCTCATAGCTAATTTAAACTATTCAATTAACTGTTATTATCCACAGTTATATCACTGTGCTTTAGATCATTATTGTTTTTAACTATCCAACTACATCCCTATACCTATTAACCATTATTAATTCAGTTGCACAGTCTAGTAGCTAATATTCTTTTCCTTAGTGTTGTGTGTTGAATTTTGCAGCTTATACAGTACATCCTATTTATCTTTCTGTTCCATCTATGTTGTTGTCTGTTGAATAATTTTATTCCTTTTAATAGGTAAGTTATAGTCTATTGTTTGTATGTACAACAAGTTCTTTATTCATTCATCCATCACTGGGCAAATAAAATAGTTTCATAAGCTGGATATTGTGGAGAGTTCTGTAATAAACACAAAAATGAAGGTGTCTTTCCAGCCTACTAGTTTTATGTAGAAATTGTAGCACATGCCTGCAATCCTAACACTCAAGATGCTGAGACAGAAGTAAGCATTTAAGGCCAACCTTAGCTACACAGTGAGTTCCAAGAGAGCATGGAATATATATTGCGAGCCTTCTTAAAATACAAGAAAACAAGCAAACAAACAAACAAACAAACAAAAACCCAAAAAACTCAACTAACTAAACATTTTGAATACAGGAACATATATATTTAGTGGTAAGATTTCTTTTAAAGACTTTTCATACTTCTTTCCATAATATTCATAGTAATTTATATTCCTACTCACAGTACATGTGAGTTCTCCTTTCTTTGTATAGAGTGGCTTTTTCTATCAGTAGCTGAATACTTATCACACTTTGTTTTAATCTTTCCCTGTGCTTCTCTGTAATTCAACCTCTCTGCCTAGGTATTATTATTTATTTATTATTTATTATTATATACTATTATTTATTATGTCTGCTTTATTTTATACAGAAGTCTTTTGCCAAATTGTTACTTATCTCCAGTCTTACAACCTATCTGCAACATAAACAGTTATATTTTGTGAAAACTTGTATGCCCAACACTTGCTGCATATGTTTTCTCTAAATTTTTCAGTCTTAGAAAGATGTTGAGAAAATCATTAAGTGAATATTTATATCATTCTCCTCATAACAAACAAGTACAAATTTTATATTGGTATTATTTCTTTCTCTTGCTTGTTATTATGCCATTTTGTTTGAGGCACTTTTGTATTATTAAGATGAGTCCTCAATAAAAGCTAAGGAGAATCCATTTATCTCTCATTTTAAAATAACAAATTTTTAAACTTCAAAGTGGTCTTGCTTAAGAAAAGTAGCTGTAATTTCACATCTCCATGTGTCCAGTTCATATTGAGTTTGTTTAAAAATATAACCACAGAAGATTTGATATTTCTTCCTTTAAAGGACAGAGTCTCCTTAGATTCTATTATTTCTAATAAATACAATAAGGTGGCAGCACATGACTTTGGAGTCTGAGTATGCTTTTCTCTTTCTGTCTTAGCTTTTTCATTCTGAAGATAGTTGTCTTGTGTTGGGGGAACTGTCAAGTGACTTATCAAGAGAAGCGGCTTAAAACCATAAACAGTTATTATAAGGTCCAACAGACTACTCAAGGATTTGCCTAGTGTTATGGCTGTTCTTGGTTGTCAACTTTACTACAACTGTAATTAGCTAAAATTCAAAAATGGAGTGGCACATTTGAAAGAATTTTTTGCTTCATTCAAAATGGGAAAAGCTACTTCTAATCCAGGTCTTTAAAGTCAGAAGACCCAGCTTTAATCCAGATCTCTTGTGCTAGGAAAACCTACCTATAATCTTGGTTAAGCCCTTTACTGGAAGCCTAGATAAATATATGGAAGAAGAAAGCTTTTTATCTTTTCTTTATTGTTGTTGACTTGTGATAGCATATCAATTCCTTCATTGGCATAGAGCCTAATTATTTCTTTTTCTTTTTTATTTTATATTTTTATTAATTACAGTTTATTCATTTTGTATTCCACCTGTAGCTCCCTCTTGCCTACCCAACCTCACCCTCCAATTCAGCCACTCCTGATGAGACCTGATAGACTAGAGTCTTGTAGACTGAACAACTACTGGATTCTTGGATCTTCAGTTCATAGGCAGCCATTGCTGGATTAGCTGGCCTACCACACAGCCTGTAAGGCATTCTAATAAATCATCTCTATAAATATACAGTGACATTAATTATCTAAATTCTGATACTCTAGAATAGTGATTCTCACCTTCCTAATGTTATGACTCTTTAATACAGTTCCTCATGTTCTGATGACCCTCAACTATAAAATTATTTTTGTTGCTACTTCATGGCTATTTTTCTACTGTGATGAATTGTAATGTATAAAACATGTGTTTTCCTATGATCTTATATGGTCTTTATGAAGAGGAGGGTCATATGAAACCCAAAGGGGATGTGACCTTCATGTTGAGAAAATAGTACAGCTAGCCTGCAAAAGGACTTTGATTCAATGTTTTGTTCCACACGTGTACAAACACAGGAGGAAAGTCTTGTGTAAAGGAAATGAGGCCTCCAGTTAACGGGCATGTGAGCAAACCTTTAACCACATCTTTTAGCCCTAGTCAAGCCATTAGATGACAGCATTCCTTGATACTATCTTGATTCTAATTATGTGAAAGATGCTGAGTTGCAGCCAGGCATAGTGATGCACTCCTGTAATCCCAGCACTCAGGGAGACATGGAGAGCTGCTGTGAGTTTCAAGCTTGCTTGGTCTACAAAAGAAGCCCAGGCCAGCCAAGGCTATACAAAGAAACTTTGTGTCAAAGAAAGAGGAGGAGGATCAAGGAGGAGGAAGTTAAAGCCACCCAAATTCTTGACTTACAAAACCTCATGATAACTGTTTGTGGTTCTAACCCACAATGTGGCAGCAATAGACAACTAATACCATATTTGAATTACCCCAAGGTCACATTTAGCTATTGTTTTAAAATCAAGAACCACCATACCTTTGCACATATGACTGTCATATCTTGTAAGTATCTTTTAGAGTACAATGGTTACCCATATACATATTTTTGTAACATTGAGTTATTGAAGAACCCAGGACAGTCCATTATGTCTGTTAGATTTGTCTAACTTCTTGGGTTCATTTAACTCATTCTTTCCCTACTACCTATATTATGTAAATTGCTGATACTCAAATTAAATGTAGTTGATAAGAATGTTTCTTAAGAGTTCATAAGTAAAGGAAGAGTGCTATACTACAGGCTTATAACCCTAGTTTGTTTATATGATGGATTACATTAATGGCTTTCCATATATTGAACCACCCTTGCATGCCTGGGATGAAGCTTACTTGGTTATTGTGGATGATAACCTTTATGTGTTCTTAGGCTCAGTTTGTAAGTATTTTATTGAGTATTTTCCATCAATGTTCATAAGAGAGATAGGTCTGAAGTGTGGTTTAGGTAGCAAGGTGACTGTGGCTTCATAGAATGAGTTTTGTAATGTTCTTTCTATTTCTATTTTGTGGAATAGTTTGAAAAGATTGGAATTAGCTCTTTTCTGAAGGTCTCGTAGAATTATGCATTGAAACCATCTGGCCCTGGGCTTCCCCCCCACTTTGGAAGGGAGACTTTTGACGACTGCTTCTATTTCCTTGGGGGATATAAGACTATTTAATCTTTTACCTGATCTTGACTTAATTTGTTAAATGGACTCCATCAAGAAAATTGTCCATTTTATTTAGATTTTCAAATTTTGTGGCATATAGGCTTTTGCAGTAAGACCTGATGATTGGATTTCCTCAGTGTCTGCTGTTATGTCCCCCTTTTCATTTCTGATTTTGCTGATTTGAACAGCTTCTCTCAGCCGTTTAGTTAGTTTGGTGAAGGGCTTGTTTATCTTGTTGATTTTCTCAAAGAACCAGCTCTTGGTTTCATTGATTCCTTGAATTGTTTTATTTTGTTTCTAATTTATTGAGTTCTGCCCTGAGCTTGAATATTTCCAGCTGTCTACTCCTCTTGGCTGTGTCTGATTCTTTTTTTTCCCCTAGGGTTTTCAGGTGAGCTATTAAGTTGCTTATATGCAGTGTTTCATTTTTTTTCTTGAAGGCACTTAGTGATATGAATTTTCCTCTGAGCACTGCTTTCGTTGTGTCCCATAAGTTTGGGTATGTTGTGCTTTCATTTTCATTGAATTCTAGGAAGTCATTTATTTATTTATTTTATTTCTTCCCTAACCCAGCTGTCATTGAGTAGTGAGTTGTTCAGGTTCCATGTATGTGTAGGCTTTTTGCTATTTCTATTTTAATTGAGGTCCAGCTTTAGACCATGGTGGTCAGATAGGATACAAGTGATTATTTCAGTCTTCTTGTATCTGCTGAGGCTTGCTTTGTGACCAAATATATGGTATATTTTTGGAGATGGTTCCATGAGGTACTAAAAGAAGGTATTCTCCGTTCAATTTGGGTGGAAATTTCTGTAGACTTCTATTAGATCCATTTGATTTAGGGCCTTTGTAAGTGCCCTTATTTCACTGTTTAGCTTCTGTCTGGATGTTCTATAACTTGGTGAGAATGGAGTGTTGAAGTCTCACACTATTAAGGAGTTGGGATCGATGTGTGATTTCAGCTTTAGTAATAGTTCATTTACAAATGTAGTTGGTCTTGTATTTGGGGCATAGATGTTCAAAATTGTGATGTCCTCCTGGTGGAATTTTTTTTTTATGTGAATGAAGTGACCCTCCTCATCTTTTTTGATTAATTTTGGTTGAAAGTCTATTTTATTAGATTTTAGGATGGCTACCCCAGCTTCTTTTCAGGTTCCATTTGCTTGAAAAACATTTTTCCAGCCCTTTACTCTGAAGTAGTGTTTATCTTTGTTATAGAGTTGTGTTTCTTGGATGCAGCAGAATGCTGAATTCTGTTTCTCCAACCATTCTGTTAGTTTGTGTCTTTTTATTGGAGAGTTGAGTCCATTGATGTTGTTAGATAATAGTGACCAATGAATGTTAGTTCCTTTGATTGTGGAGATGGTGGTCTTACTGCGATTCATTGTTTGTTTTCTTTTAATTTTTGTTGGGAAATTATCTGTATCCTGTGTTTTCTTGGGTGTGGTTATTTTCATTGGATTGGAGTTTTCCTTCTAGTATCTTCTGTAGTGCTGGTTTGCTGTGTAGATATTGCTTAAATTTAGTTTTGTCATGGAATATTTTGTTTTCTTCATCTATGTTGATTGAAAGCTTTGCTGGGTATAGTACTTTCAGTTGGCATGTGTGGTCCCTTAAGAGTCTGCATGACATCTACCCATGTTTTCATAGTTTGTGATGAGGAGTCCGGTGTGATTCTGATAGATCTACATTTATATGTTACTTGGCCTTTTTCCCTTGCTGCTTTTAATATGTTTTCTTTGTTCTGTTGATTTAGTGTTTTGGTTATGTTGTGATGTGAGGAGTTTCTTCTTTGATCTAGTATATTTGGTGTTCTGTAGGCCTCTTTTATGTTTATGGACATCTTCTTTAAGTTGGGAAAATTTTCTCCTATGATTTTCTTGAAGATATTTTCTGGACCTTGGATCCTGGAATCTTCTTTTCCATCAATTACTATTATTCTTAGATTTCGCTTTTTCATGGCTTCCTTGATTTCTTGGATGTTTTATGTTTGGGACTTTTCTGATTTTACTTTTTCTTTGATAGAAGTATCAATTTCTGCAAGTTTATTTTCCGCACCAGAGATTCTCTCTTACATCTCTTGTATTCTGTATGTGATACTTACCTTTGTGGTTCCTGATGTTTTCTCTAAATTCTCCAGCTCCAGGGTTTTCTCTGTTTGTGTTTTCTTCATTGATTCTAATTCTTTTTTCATTCCTTGTACCATTTCCTTCTTCTGTTTAAATGAGGATTCCTGTCTCTCTCTGATGGTCTCTATTTTTTTGTTGGTTTCCTCTCTATATGCCACTAATTGTGTCTCTACTTGTGCCTCTATTTGTTTGGCTATATTTGCCTGTGTTTCTTTGAGAGTTTTGTTCATTTCCTCTTTATTTGCTTCCTTTTGTGTTACTATTTTCTTGAGAGATTTGTTTGTTTCCTCATTATGTGTCTCTAAAAACTGGATAAGCATAGCTTTAAAATTATTTTCCTGTGTTTCCGAATAATTGGCGTATCCATTAATTTTGGGGGTTGCTGGTGACTCCATGGTGTTCTGAGTTTTGTTGTATGTGTTTTTACGCCAACGACAGCCATTTGCTTATCTGTAACCTTCACTGTTTTTTCTTGGATTATGCAGTTCAGATTGTTTCCATCCTTTCTCTGGTGTCTGGAGAATTCTTCAGGAAAATGAAGGTCTAGTGAGGTCTAGTGGTTTGAGTGTGTGCATTGGTGATTCAGCTGTACCTAAGGGAGAAAGATTCATGGGTGCAGAAGGACAAATGCATTTGAGGGTGTAAGTGTCCATGTGTGTGGAAGTGTGTCTTGAAGGAAATGGGTTTAGAGGATGTAGAGGCCTGAAGTGTGGGGCAGGGGCACTGTGCAGGAATTGCAGGTACTTGAGGTCTTAGCAAGTGCAATTTGTGTGTGCAGATTCCCTGAATACCTCAGTGGCCTACAGGCCATTGGTATTCAGCTCTGTCTGAGCTCCAGGAGTTGTTTGCCTTAACTCCACTGATAGACCTGTAGAACAGGGGTTTTAATCTTGAGAACAGTGTCCCTCTGTTCCTCACAGTTGGTGTGTGTGTGAGAGGGATCTGATGTTTGGCTGCTAGCTTAGAAGGACCCTGGATCTGGGGCTCTGCAGGCACTTGAAGGCAAACTCAATCTCTAGCAGGTCAAAAAGGAAAGCATAGGAGTTCCCTCTGTTCTCTACTCTCAGTTTTGGCCCTGGTGGGTCAAATGCGAGTGTAGGAACTCTGTCAGTTTGTGGTGGTGCTGCTGCTGAACTTGGGAGTCCAGCTGTAGCAGCAGAACTGGGAAGCCAGTCCAGATGCGTGCTGGGAAGTCCTGGGAAGCCACAACAGTGCTCCAAGAACCTAGGTGTCCTGGCGGGCCTGGTGTACCTGAGTGGTTTGGCAGATCTGGCAACTTTGGTGGCTGTACAGCCAGCTGTCCACTACTGAGGGATTGGGCACCCTATACAGTCACTGGATGGGAGGCACTGCAGAGTTCATACAGCTGCTTACCCACCCAGCACCTGGAAGGATTGAACTGCGGATCCAGGACCGGAAAAACTGCTACAGCTGGCAGCTTCAGCTAAGGAGCTAGGAACCCTGCCTCTGCTGTCTCAACCTCCAAGCAATGAGTTCTATGCTGAGCTCTGGCACTGTGGGAGGAGGGAGGCCCAAAAAGTGGAAGTGCATGTGGTTGAAATGTTCACCACTCTCTGTTCCCAGAGAAGTCTGCGGGTGACCTGAATCTAAATGGTCTCAGCTCATATGATGTCCCATCTCTCTCAGGAAGCCTCAATGTCAATTTTCTGGCTTCAGTTTCCCCTCTACTCACCAATTTTGGAGTTTCAGATACTTTGCCTCTCAGATACGGTGCGCACTGGTCACTTTCATCTTGGATCCCCGATAGATACATAGATAGATAGGATAGATAGATAGATAGATAGATAGATAGATAGATAGATAGATAGATTCTTACAGGGTTGTTCAACTTATTTTTTATTTCACAGTAATGCAAAAGAAAAACTTTGCTTTGAACTTGAAATTTAAAAATTCAACCACTTTAAAAGTTCCTTACCACCCTGAAGCAGCTAGCCTGATAGAATGGTGGAAAAGACTTTTGCAGACACGGTTACAATGTCACTTATGGCCAGTGAAGGACTCTTTGGAAAGCAATGTGGGCTTTGTATTACCATCCAGTAAATTGTGCAGTTTCTCCCATAGCCAGGATTCATAAGTCCAGGAATCAAGGAGTAGAAAAAGAAATGGATTCACTCACTAGGAATGAACCTAATGAAACATGAGGGAATTTTTTGCTTCCTGGTCCTGTAACTTTAGTTCTGTAGGCCTAGAATGTTTGGTTACAGACAAAGGAGCATTCTTCAGGAGATAAAACAAGCATTGCATTGAACTGGAAGCTCCAATCTCCTCATTGGCCACTTTGGGTTTCTAATGCTATTAGACCTAAGAAAACAATAATAGTATTAGGTGAGGTAATTGATCCAGAATACCAGGGGGAAATTGGAATGCTTCTGCACCATGGAGGTAAGAAAGTTAATGTTGGAGTGTAAGGGATCCCATGGGGCATCTTTTCATGCTACTGTGTTCTGTGATAAAAGTTTATGGGAAACTACAACAACCTAATCTAGGCAGATTGACAAAGCACAGACCCATCAGGAATGAAGATATGAGTACACTTCCAGGAAAATAGCCAGAACCTATTGAGGTATTTGTTTAGGGTGGAGGAAACACAGAATGGGTAGTAGAGGAAAGCAGCTACGAATACCAGACTTCAGGCTAAGTAAGCTCCTGAAGGGGCAATATAAAATGTAGTCCATGAGACCTAAGTAAGGGTAAGATCCTGGGAGGATATAAGGGGAACTCAAGCAGAGACTCCTAGTATCAGAGGCCATAGAGCCTCTAACTAGACTAGTCTTCTAGCAGAGGGAGGGGAAAACCAACCCACCAACAAAAACTTCTATCCAAAATTTACCCTGCTTAAATGATGTGCAGAAATATATATAGAACAGATACAGCAGAAATTGAGAGCATACCCAACCAATGCCTGGCCCAACCAAAGATCAACCCTATCAGAGAGGACCAACCCTTGATACTACCAATGATTCTCTGCCTGGCAGAATTGTCCTCTGAAAGACTGTACCTAACAGCACCTCAAAACAGATGCCAATATTCATAGCCAAACATTGGATGATGCATAAGGATTCTTGTGAAAAAATGGGAGGAAAGAGAAAGGGATCTAAAGGTGACAGGAGCTCTACAAGAAGAGCAACAGAACCAATTATCCAGGGCCCAGGGGGACTTGCTGAGACTGAAGAATCAACAAAGGAGCATGCACAAATTAGGCCTAGGCACTCTAAAAAGATGGGAAGGTTGGGCTCCATGTGGGTCCTCTAGTAAGGGAAGAGTGGGGACTGTATCAGACACAGACTCACTTGCCAGGCCACAGGGGAAGAGGACACATCCTTCCAGTTACAACTTGATGAACTGGAGCATATGGGAAAGGGAGCTCAAGGGAAAGGGATGGTGAGACTGGGAAGGGAGAAGGGGTGGGGCTCCAACAAGGATGTATAGTGAATAAAAGTGAAAATAAAAGTATAGTCCATGAGGAGGTACACTACTCACTAAAGACATTTATAAGCTTGCTGATTCACTCAAGCAGAAGTCTGTTGAAATATGTATGAAAATGGATTTTAAGGTTATGGGATAAGAACATAAAAGGGTGGAAGGAACATAAAACTGGCTCAGGAAGATATTTGATAAAACAGGGTCAGATGAAAAGGGAAGATGTCATCCCCTATCAGTGGACTTGGAAAGGGGCAGGGAGGAGATAAGGGAGGGAGGATGGGGTTGGGAGGGAATGAGGGAGCGGGATACAGCTGGGATACAAAGTTAATCAAATGTAACTAATAATAAAATAAATAAATAAATGAAAAAAAAACTGGCTCAGACTAAGTTTATTGATATGGGTTCTAATTGGAGATTCAATGTTAATTATGGAAGCTTGTACAGTTTAAAAATGTATGTAATGTTTATTTCACAGGTTGGCTGAAACATTTGTTAAAAAATGGCCTAATGAAAGGAGTTGGAGATACTTGATATCCTTTGGCTTATAGTTGATAAAGTGATTTTAAGATTCAGTGAAAATGTAATGTTGGAGTGGGTATCTGGGTAAAACCTAATCCCAGATGACACACCTGCTTTTAACTGATCCTATTAAAACACAAAATGGGGAGAGTAGCACAATACACTGGGTGTATAAGTATAAAAGGTAAGTATTCAATACTTTACTGTTAATAAATCATAAAATTATTTTGAAATAAATCTTGGGTATATAAAAGATTTTACAATTTATAAAGCAAAATAATAATAAGAATTATATGCTTATTTACTTGGAAAGAACTTATTTTTGGTTGACTGCTTAATTCTGTAGAAGTAGAACATCTTTAATGTTTTTCATAGTTGATGGACTCTTAAAATCATAGTTGATTTTATGATGGTCATTGCTAAAGTTGCTGCTTTGCATAAAACTCATAGTACAAAGTGGCAGAAGCTAGTTTAGAAATTGTTGGAAATACTGTCCTAATCCCAACCAAACTAAATTAGAATACTCTTATGAAACTCAAGTCAGAACCTCAAACAATTTCAAAAATTGAATATATTAACACATTATAATCCAGTAATATAGAAATTTGATCTCTACATTCTGAGGAATGATGTTAGGAGAATATGATGTCTTTGTTTTCCCAGGTTAAACAATTATGCTACTAAAAGAGCAAAAAGCTTTGTAAGTAAAGGGAGAATACAAAAATTCATAGATATATTCTTGAATATCAGTTAAGATATTTCATGTGGTACTCATGGCATTGCCTGATGTGACAGTATAATAATATGTGCTTTGTGTTTTCAGAACCATGGAATTAGTAAAGTCTCACAATACAACATGAATGAGTGCTGCCAGAAACACCTCAGGTTAATCACAGATTTTATAAGATTTTCTTTTCAAATCCCTTTATTATTTATTACAATTTATTCACTTTTTATCTCAGCTGTAGCTCCCTCCCTTTACCCCTCCCAATCCCACCCTCCTTCACACTTCTCCTCCCATGCCATTCCCCAAGTATACTGTTAAGGAAGGTCCTCCCCTTCCATCTGACCCTAGTCTATCAGGTCTTATCAGGACAGGCAGCACTGTCTTCCTTTGTGGCCTAGTAAGGTTACATACCCCTCAGGAGGAGGTGATAAAAAAGCCAGCTACTGAGTTCATGGCAGAAACAACCATTCCTCCCCTGTACTAAGATACCTACTTAGAGATTGAACTGTCATGGGTACTATCTGTGCAGGAGATCTAGGTTATCTCCGAGCATCGTTCTTGGTTGGAGTATTATTCTCAGAAGAGACCCCTGTACCCAGTTTTTTTTTGTTGGTTTGTTTTTTGTTTTTGTTGTTTGTTTTTGTTTTTCTGTTTTTTTGTTTGGTTGGTTGATTGGTTGGCTCTGTTGCTCCTCTTGTGGAACTACTGTCCCTTGCAGGTCTTTAATCTCCCCTACTTTCATAATAGTACTTGCACTCTGCCAAAAGTTTGGCTATGAGTATCAGCATCTGCTTTAATACCCAGGTGTGTAGAGTCTTTCAGAGACCCTCTGTGGTAGGCTCCTGTCCTGTTCCCTGTTCTCCCTCTTTTGATGTCCTTCCCAATTGCCTTTCTGAGTGAAGATTGATAAACTTAACCAGGTTCTTCCTTCTTGCTGAGATTCTTTAGGTGTAGAGATTTTAAGATGTTTATCCTATTTTATATGTCCCACTTATAAGTGAATATATACCATGTGTGTCTTTCTGTTTATGGGATATCTCACTCAGAATGGTCTTTTCTAGTACTCATCATTAGCCTGCAAATTTCATGATTTTCTTGTTTTTAATAGCTGAGTAGTATTCCATTGTGTAAATATACCACAATTTCTGTATCCATTCCTCAGTTGAGGGACATCTGGGTTATTTCCAAAAACTAGCTATTACAAATAATGTGCCAAATTGATTTCCAAAGTGGTTGTATAAATTTACATTTCAACCAACAATGGAGGAGGGTTTCCCCTTTCTCCATGTCCTTTTCCAGCATGTATTGCCATTCAAGATTTTTTTTAACTTTTATTAATTACACTTTATTCATTTTGTATTCCCCCCATACGCCCCTCCCTCCTCCCCTCCCAGTCCCACTCCCCCTTTTCTGCATGCATGCCCCTCCTCAAGTCCACTGATAGGGGAGGTCCTCCTCTCCTTCTTAGCAATTCTGATGGGTGAAAGGTGAAATCTCAGAGTCATTTAATTTTCATTTCCCAGGTGACTAAGGTGAGCATTTCAATATTCGTTATTCCTCTATTGAGAATTCTCTGTTTAGCTCGGTACCATATTTTTTGATTGGGATTACTTGGTTTGTTGATTTTTAACTTCTTAAGTCCTTCATATATTCCGGATATTAGCCCTCTGTCAGATATAGTTTGGGTAAAGATCCTTTCCCAGTCTGTAGGCTGTCGTTTTGTTCTGATAACAATGTCCTTTGCTTGACAAAAGCTTTTCAGTTTCATGAGGTCCCATTTATTGATTGTTGATTTTAAAGCCTGTGCTACTGGTTTTTCTGTTCAGGAAGATGTCTCCAGTGCCAGTGAGTTCAAAGCTCTTCCCCACCTTTTCTTCTACCAGGTTTAGTGTGTCTGAATTTGTGTTGAGGTCTTTGATCCACTTGGAGTTTAGTTTTGTGCAGAGTGATAAATATGGGTCTATTTGCATTTTTCTACAGGTAGACATCCAGTTAAACCAGCACTATTTGTTGAAGATGCTTTTTTTCCATTGTATGGTTTTGGTATATTTGTTAAAAATCAAGTATCCATAGGTTCTGTGTTTATTTCTGGGTCATCTATTTGATTCTATTAATCTACCATTCTATTTCTATGCCAGTAGCATACAGTTTTTATTACTATTGCTCTGTAGTACAGCTTGAGATCAGTAATGGAGACACCTCCATATGATCTGGCATTGAGCAGGATTGTTTTAGCAATTCTGGGTTTTTTGGTTTTCCATATGAATTTCAGAATTTTTCTTTCAAGGTCTGTAAAGAATTGGTATTTTGATGAGAACTGCATTGAATATGTAGATTGCTTTTGCTTTTGGCATGTTATTCATTCTATGTTAACCCTACTAATCCATTACTATGAGAGAACTTTCCAACTTCTGATCTCATCTTCAATTTCATTCTTTACAGATTTGAAGTTTTTTTTTCAAACAGGTCTTTCAATTGTTTGGTTAGCATCACACACACACAAAAAAAAACTTTGTTATTAGTGTCTATTTTGAAGGGTTTAGTGTCCCTAATTTCTTTGTCAGCTCTTTTGTCTTTTATGTACAGGAATGCTACTGATTTTTCTGTTTTAATTTTGCATCTAGCCACTTTGCTAAAGTTGTTAATCAACTGAAGGAGTCCTCTGATCGAATTTTTGGGGTCATTCATGTATACTGTCATATCATCTACAAATAGTGATACTTTAACTTCTTCCTTTCCAATTTGTATCTCCTAGCTTTCCTTTTGTTGTCTTATTGCGCTAGCTAGGACTTCAAATACTATGTTGAACAGATACAGAGAACATGGACACCCTAGCCTGTCCCTGATTTCAGTGAGATTGTTTCATTTTCTCTCTGTTTAGTTTGATGTTAGCTACAGGCTTCCTGTATATTGTCTTTACTGTATTTATATATGTGCCTTGTATCACTGATCCCTCCAAGACTTTAAACATGAATGGGTGTTGGATATTTTCAAATGCTTCTCTGGCATCTAAGGAAATTATGTGATTTTTTTTTCTCCTTCGGTTTGTTTATGTGATGGATCACATTCATGAATTTCCGTATGTTGAACCAACCTTGCATGCCTGGGATGAAGCCTATGTGCTCATACTGAATGATATCTTTTATGTGTTCTTGGATTTGGTTTGCAAGTATTTTATTGAGTATTTTTGCATCAAAGTTCATAAGAGAGATAGGTCTGAAGTCGTCTATTTTGTGAGGTCTGTGTGGTTTAGGGATCAAGGTGACTGTGTAGTTTAGTCATGCTCCTTCTTTTTATATTTTGTGGAATAGTTTGAAGAGAATTGGAGTAAGCTCTTCTTTGAAGTCCTGGTAGAATTCTATGTTGCAACCATCTGGCCCTGTACTTTGTTTTAAAGGGAGATTTTTGAAGACTGGTTCTGTTTCCTTGGGGGATATATTTACCTGATCTTGATTTAATTTTGGTAAATGGAATCTATCAAGAAATTTCTCCATTTCATTTAGATTTTCAAATTTTGTGTCATACATGCTTTTGTTGTAAGATCTAACGATTGTTTGAATTTCCTCAGTGTCTATTATTATGTCCCCCTTTTCATTTTTGATTTTGTTGATTGGATAGTGTTTGTGGGTGCAATGTACATGTGCAGGTACCATGAATGCCTCATTGGTACTTGTACTCCAGATATTCCGGTCTGTCTAGTTTGCACCATCTTGGCTCCAGGGATTGTTTGCCTTGACTCCCCTGGGAGATGCTCAGAACAGGAGCTTCAATGTTGAGAATGCTGACCTAAGATCCCTATGTTGCCCTCAGAGGGGCTGTTGGTGAGAGGGATGTAATTCTGGCTCCTAGAGTAGAGGGACCCTGAATCTGGGGCTCTGCCTGCACTCACTTAACAGGCACTCACTCGTTCATGGGCCTAAGCGGAAAGGCCAGGGGTTCCTCCTGTCCTCTACTCTCAGATGTGGGACCACAGGGGCAAATGAAAGTGTAAGAGATCAGTCAGCTCAGTGGTGCCCTCTGTTTGGCTGCCTGGCAAGGAAACAGGTACTTCCGGCAGAGGCCTCTGCTATCTCAGTCTACGCATGGAGGCTCCTAGTTGGGGAAGCTGCTGCAGTAGCAGCAGAAGACTTGGGAGACCCTTAACACCATTGACTTTGAGGTCTCAGTCACCAAGCACAGAGCTCCTGTTTGAGGCAACCAATGCTGCCTCCTCCATGCAGGGAGGCCCATGCTTGGGGCAAACAGAAGTGCAGGGGGGTCGAATATTTGCCATTCTCAGACCCTGGTAACATCCACAGGTGACCTGGATCCAAACTGTTCCAACCCACAGGCTGTACATTCTGGTCCAGGAAGCCTCGATGTCGATGTTCTGGCTTCAACTGCCCCTCCACTTACCAATTTCAGACCCTCTACCCCGCAGATACGGTGCATACTGGTCACTGTACTCTTTGATCACCTCCTTATTTGATTTTCAAAAATTTTGTTATTGAATGTTCAAAAACGATTTAACATTGCCAGATCTTTCATAGTTCCCACATTCTGTCACTCCAGTCAAGATTGGGCTGTTACCCACATTTTAAGGCTAGGCTTAGCTAGTATGGTCAGTAGTCTAAGCATATTAAATATATTTTCAGCTTATAATACTTTAAAACTACAGTGGAATAATGGGAATGTAGCCACATTGTAAGTAAAGGAACATCCATATATTCATGTGTATAGATCATTATTTCCCACATTTTCCATAAAAAAAACATATAGAAAACCATCTCATTTACTGTGTCTTAATCTTTAACTTATATCAGTAATCACCCCATATTTATTCATCCAGTTGTTCTCTTTGTGATTGAGTAGCACTTAACTGTACTCAGTACACTTCCATATTAAGAGGCTTAGCATCATTTTAAACCTTTCATTATTGTGAACAACCCATGACTAAGAGACCTATACAAACATCATTTTATTTTGTGGAATTGCTTGTTCAGTATTGCTTAGCAAAAGAATAAATACATTTTAAGTTTTGTTCAGTATTGCCAAATTCACTTCCAAAAGAATTCTGCCATTTACACTGCCCACCAGCAGTACATAAGAGCATATGTTTCTGCCCAGCCTTGCCAATGGGTGTTTAGTGGAACATTTCATTTCTGTCAGTTTGATAAGTATAAAATACATGTGAGTGATGGTAGCTCTCATTTCTATTATGAGTGATTTTAGGCAGATTCCCATATGTTTAGGGGCCATTTTACTTTCTTAAATGTTTCTTTTCACATTTTCTTAGTGGGCTTTGGTATTTTTCCCCTCAAGTTTTGAATCCATTCTATATATAACTCTCCATTTGTGACTGAAAAGATTTTTGTTTTACTTTGTCAGTTTTTCCAACTTTAGTATTTTTAGGCAAATTTTTTTCAACTTGATCAAGGAAATAATTGTGAAATGTTAAATGAAAAGGTGTATAATGGAATGTTTTTAATGTACATAGACATCGTGAAATGATTGACACAACAATATAATCAGCCCATCTGTCATTTCACATCATTACTTTTTTTTTAGCAAAAATACATCTACCTTTTCAGTAAATTTTAACTGAATATTCCAGAACTGTTAAATATCATGTTATTATGCACAAAATGTCCAGACTTTATTCATCTTGCATAACTAAACATTTCTATGTTTGAGCACTATCTCCTCCTTTTCCATGCTATTTAGCACCTGAAAACTACCACGGTATTTCAAGAAAATTTTATGTTGGTTTTTATAGAAATTTATTATTCTTTTTTTCTTTTCATTGTTTCTTGATTTTAAGCCACATTTATAAATATTTCCTATACTCTTACTTATGAAGAATTTCACTGATTTTTTTTTTGTAGTAGCTGTTGTTTTGTTTTGCTCTGGCTCTCTCTCTCTCTCTCTCTCTCTCTCTCTCTCTGTGTGTGTGTGTGTGTGTGTGTGTGTGTGTTCTGGCTGGATGTAAGTTAACATGTACACCAAGATGGCCTGAAATACATAGAGATTTGACTGCTTGAGATTGATCTCTCTAAGCAATCTCTCTAAGCTGGGATTAAAGACTACCATTCCTAGCTCATGCCTTCTCTTAGTAGTTAAATGATTGCATATATTTTTTTCACTTAAAATATTTTTAATTTTTTTCTTCTCAAAGTATCTAAGTAAACAATCTTCCCTGCCTTAAGCTGAGTTTCCCAGAAGCACACCCTACCCTGGGGCTTCACAGGAGTGTGGTTCATTTAAAAGTGTTTCTCTTTTACAGTAAATGCCCGTTAACACAGAGACCCATGACTGGTCAAGATGCAGAGAATAAGAACCTGTACAACACTCAGCACTAAATGGGATATCTATATTCTGTTTCTTTCCTTTCTCAGGGATATTGCAGAAAAGGGGGAAGGGGCAGAAATATTCTAAGAAAAAGAGGTAGTAGACATTCACAGCCAAACAATATTTGATGGATATATCAGGGCCATTGTACAATTAACTCAAAGTGGCTTTGACTGCATGCAGGAGTTGTGCACAGGATCAAGCCAACCAAAATACAACATGGATGGGGAGTAGCTCCTGAAGTCTGACCTCCAGCTGAAGAGCAATTGGCATTTGGTGGCTGCTGGAGGAAGAATAATCATTTTTTTTTCAGGGATATAGCCCCTAAAAAGTTGCTTATGCTCCAGGAGATAGTCTTATACCACACACATAGTGAAGTGAGTGGGTTTTAAAAATGAGCACATGAAGTTGAGAGTGGGAAGTGGTAGGGAGAATAGGAGAGACATTAGAGGTAAAGAATTGTGTGGATTTGATCAAAGCGCATTATGTGCATATATAAAATTCTCAAACAATTAAAATGTTTAAAATACAAAATTAAAATGTTTAAAGACAGACTAAGGAGTAGTAAACCACGACGGAAATGGAGAAAAGGTCAAACCAGAGTGCAATTTCAGGTAAGATCTGATAAAGTGAAGATGCAACCTGAGCTCTTGGGTGAATGCTAGCATGTAATTCATGCGTCTACATTTTTTGAACTCCAAACAAGAAAGCAGAGCTTTCACACTGACAAGGCATCAGTCTTTTGTGAACTGAAGTCTCAAGGCAAAGAGCAGTCATCCTAAGAATGGCTTTGGCATGTGGTCTTTGGAGGTAAATTCACATCCAAACCAAAGCTGAAAGAAGCTCAGTACCAATAATACTCTCACTGGAACTGAGCAGAAGGCAGTGGGAAGGGCATTACTTATGGTGGGAGGGAAGGAGAAAAACATAACCCAAAGACAGAATCACTTTGTGTCTTCAGTCTTCCAGAGCTGAGAGAGCAAACCCTTGCTAAATTATTTCTGCATACTTCACAGTAAAGTCTCAGGGACAGGCATTAGCCTATACTCAATTTCTCTTGACCGTGTATTTCACTTGTCCTTATCCTTTCTCAGAAGGTACAGAAGAACCACCAGCCCACATTCTTCTGGAACTCTGAAAACAGGCAGCTGACCCTGGTTGGGGCCTCTGATACCAATGTGACTCTTTAACCATATGTCTAGATTTCAGACATGGCTCAAACCATAAGGTCTCCCACTCCATCACCACAGGTGCTTTTCTCTTATCTTCTCTCATTTCAGTCCTGATTAGTGGTTAAAGGATTTAGATCTTGAAATCAAATTTTAAAAATCTTCTTTTTTGCATGATTACAAATACATTTTTTCAAACATATATTCTTTTTCAAACAATTTTCTCCCATTTGTAGATGCTACATTTTATATTGATACATAAAATCATGCATGCATGTGTGACATGAAAGTATAAGCAAACCAGATAAAGGAGGTTAATGGGGGAGTTGGGGATAGAAAAGGGAGCGTGAGGGAAGAACATGGCCAAAGAATTCAATATGTTTATATCAAAATATCTTTATGAAACCAAGTAATATGCACAATGAATATATACTGATAAAAAGACAAAATGCAACTATGATAAAATGAAAGACACCACAATCAGAACTGCTGATATTCCTTGTGCATTCTCTGTCCATTACATCTACTTTCTTTCTTTTTTTTTAATTTAGTGGGTCACAAAGCAAAAATTTTAAAAATCTTGGTCATTTCACGTGATATAAAGGGAGTTTTGAAATAGCCTCAGTACTGATTTATTCATATACAAAAAAGAAATGACACCTTCATTGCAGAGTAAGTGCAGTGATTAGATTTTTTTTATAATTTTTTTTTCTTATCAGTTACATTTTATTAACTCTGTATCCCAACTGTATCCCTCTCCCTCATTCCCTCCCAATCCCATCC
>REGO01000494.1:39762-52166 GCA_010120015.1 Rhombomys opimus | reverse complement strand
ATCTGATCCTGTTTTATCAGGTATCTTCAGGACTGGCTGCAAAGTCCTCCTCTGTGGCCTAACAGGACTGCTCCTCCCTTGGGGGGTGGGGAGGTCAAAGAGCCAGCCATTGAGTTCCTGTCAGAAATAGTCCTTGTTCCCCTTACTATGGGAAACTAATTGATTACTGAGCTACAACGGGCTACATCCGAGCAGAGGTTCTAGCTTTTGGCATACATATGCCTGATGAGCATAGTTCTTATCACCCATCATTTCATTCAACATGTTCCTCACACTGCTGATTTTTCCAGCCACTTCCTCAGAAACCCTCACTCCATTGTGACTATCCTCATGTCCTCAACAGGAATCCATATAAATGTTCTTCCCAGAACATACTTTCCCTACATATCTGTAAATGAGACAGCTTTTTGTGGTTGTTGTTGTTGTTCTTTTAACACTAATCCATCATGAGCTGTAGTTTGATCAGGTTTCCCAGCTTTTCATTACTATAATTTCTCCATCTGGAGCAAGAAATACTCTACCATTAAAATCTGTGCTAGTTGTACATACTCCATTTAATCCTTCTTCAATTTATCTTTTTAATGCCAGCCTTTTCCTCTTCTTTTATCATTAGAACTTAGGATAGCAGTTCACTGTTTCTCTTTATGTGCTGCATTTATGTCACCAAAGTAGTATCTACATATAAATGAATTTTCAAAAGCAGCAACAAATTATCAGCATCAAACTGTAATTTTCTTAGTTATCCATCCATTGTCATACCATGATTGCTTAGAATCTTTCTGCCTCTGAAGATCTATTCCATTTTATTATTATTTATTTTTATTACATTTGTGTGTATGTGTTTGTGAGCACACATGGGTATGTGTGTGTGCATGTGAAAGTCCGTCCGAAGAAATCATTCTCCCTCTAGTCATCTGGCTTGACTGAAGGCATCTTTACCCACTGAACCATCTTATTGGCTCCTGACTAATATTTTTAGTAGTTTTATTAATTAATTCAATTTTGGTCATAGGCACCACCCTCTTTTCCTCCAAATCCCACCCTTCCTCCTGCATCCCCTCTCCCCTACAAATTTCCACTTCCATTCCTCTGAATATCCAGTGTTACTTAATAACCTCTAATTCTGTAATGCATCCTATTCATGATATCCTCACACTATAAGTAACCTTCACTCTTATTTCACATATAACATGAAGGCACGTGAGTAGTCAACTTCAATATGTACTAAATCATAGCTGTAAATTATTTTTATCTGCACCTACTTTTAAGATGGGCCTTTTGTGCTAAAGGAAGCAATAGGCTGTGGAGGCCATATCCTGTCTGTCTCCTGCTCAAGGTGACCCTATGACTTCTCCTATATCCTACAGATTCAGGACTTGAACCCCCATATTACTTAATCTTTATCCTGTACATCCAGGATTTCTCTTATTGAGGTTCTTTTTTGTAGTATTTAAATCTTCTAACAACACATTATATTCTATTTTTGTTCTATCCCTATCTCATCTTGTCTTTGTGTATCCAAGATACAAAAAAGCCTAGATTTCTGACCTCCTGCATGCCATTTTGTGTGCATACTTCAAATTCTCCTACCTAGATTTCATTATCCACAGTCTGTCTTTTCCAAGCTTACCAGTGGCTTTATTGATTTCCAAGTCTATTTATGTTTTTTCAGACTTACTCATAGCTTGTACAGAAAATGTTGTATTGAATCTTTTTCACCCCTTTGTCTCTCTTGTGCCACTCCTGTTTATGTGCTTTCTTCATTATCTACCCCACCCTTATATTATTTTAATATGACCTTTGCAGTGGCTTGGATGAATATTCATATATTACGTGTTCCTAGGGTCTCTTCCCAGGGCGAGGTTGTAGGACCTTTAGGGGGTATAATATTGCAAGGCATTAAGGGACATTGTCAACCCTCTGTCTTTATTTGCTTCAGGTTATGAATGGTTAACCCTATGCCATTGTCATCTGATGTAACTTAGCAGAAATCCAAAGCAATGGGGACATCTGGTCTTCAACTCAATCCTCCAGAAACATGAGCTAATTTGAGACATCCACATTTCCACTTATGAGCCCTCTTCCCCTTATACATTTTTTGATCTAAGTATATAAGCATGGAAAATATATACATAATCTCCACATTTCCTGTTAGTAAATCACACATTTGTTTTAAAATAGTTCTTTAGTGTACATTTAATTTTCCCACTTGTTAAAGAAGAAAACAGGTTTACATGCTATTATTATATTCATTATTTTTACATAGAATTAAGTTGGGGTTTAATATTTGGTGCTGCAGGAGGTAGAATGTCCTTGGCATTTTCCAGAGCTGACTGATATCTTGAGTTTACAACTACCAATGTTAAGAATGTTGCTTCAAAAATTATAGAAGAGAGAGGATCCAAGATGGGGGCTCTGACCACTCTTGGTATTTGAGCAGCAGCTCTGCAGTGAGAGCAGGGTGACCTGCAGGCTGTACTGTAGACTCCCAAACCCCGACGTCTGTGTTTCTCAGGTTAGGGGAGAATCCATGGGGATACTTGAAGGTCCACATACAGGCCACCAGGATAATACCTGGAAAATTTCCCAGGCTCCTGCCCCAGACTGTAGCAGCCCTAGGTTACCTGCCCTATCCCACCATCTGTGGATACCTTCATGGGACCAGCTGCAGGGCTTTGGGCTCTGACCCCGCAGCCCTAGTCCACCCATTGGAAACCACCATCAGTGGATACTTTCCTGGGACAGAAACAGCATGCACACTGGGCTCCTATTCTATAACCTTAGGCCACCCACCCTCACATGCACACCATCTGTGGATACCTTCATGGGACCAGCTGCAGGGCTTTGGGCTCTGACCCCGCAGCCCTAGTCCACCCATTGGAAACCACCATCAGTGGATACTTTCCTGGGACAGAAACAGCATGCACACTGGGCTCCTATTCTATAACCTTAGGCCACCCACCCTCACATGCACACCATCTGTGGATACCTTCCTGGACAGACAGCGGCAGGACACACATGATTCTGACCCTGCAGCTTTAGTCCACCAGCCGCCCAAGCCCACTTTCGGTGGATACATTCCTGAAACCAGAGCAGGGCAACTCTGACCTCAAGAGCTCACTCTCACTGCCTGTAGAGTGAATACCTTCCTGTACTGTGGGTGAGACTCCAAACTTGGTGTCCACTGTCACAGTCCTATGGACACCTTTTAGGTACTAGAGGCTCCTGTTTCCAAACACCAGAGACCACACTCAATATCCTGTGGACACCTTCCTGTTCCCAGCGGCTAGAGGTACTCATTCTTACCACCTAGTGGAAGGAATAAATTCCACTACAGTGGGGAAGGCATGACTCCATTCTGCCTACTTCCCTCCTGCCTGGCTCACTCAGGTCAGAATAAGCCAGCACAGCACAGACAGTGAACACAGCTGAATTGAACTAAGCTTGGGAAAAAGTTCCATTCCCCAACATCAAAAGGAAGCATTTGAGACACTGGAGTAGTGCTAGACAAAGAGATCTATCTGCCAGTGCCCCACTACCATGGCTCACATAGGCCAGAATCAGTGAGCCCATTACAGAGAACCTAGTGGAGCTGAGCTAGGCACCTGACCCAAGTTCCAAGTCATCCTCTGTAAGGAGGCCTGTGGGGCATTGGGGTAGCTCTAGGCTCAGAGAACTTTCTGCATGCTCCCCAGCATCCTAGCCCACCTGGTTGGGAAACAACAAGGCCAACAGAACCACTGAACCCAGTGGAGCTGAGCCAAGACTTGGATCCAAATTCCATCCTCCACCTTTTGAAGGAATCCTGTGGGACACTGGAGAAACTCTAGAACTTTCCAACTTTGCTCCAGCTACCAAGGTTACAAACAGTGAGCCAGCAGAGACAGTGAATCCAGTGGAGACTACTCAATACTGTAGAGAAAGATGGATCCAGCCAACAGTTCAGGTTCCAGGAGTAATCAGTCAAGGGTACAGACAACCAGATGACTAGAGGCCAGTGCAAGAATACAGGCAACAAAAACCAGGACATAATGGCTTCACCAGAATCTCCAAAAATCAACGGATACTCTATTGCAGTTGAAACACAAGAAAATGATCTTTAATCGGTAATTATGCAGTTATTTGAGGCACATATAGAAGAAAAGAACAAAAAAATTGGAGGCCATCATGGACAGACAGGAATTCACATTCAAGGAAATGGTGCAAGGTGTGAAAACAGAATTAGAATCAATAAAGAAAACACAAACAGAAAAAACCCTGGGGCTGAAGCACTTGCAGAAGAGATCATGAACCACAACAGTAAGCATCAACAACAGAATACAAGAGATGAAAAAGAGAATCTGAAGTGCTGAAGATATAATTGCAGAAATTGATACATTTCTCAAAGAAAAAAAAATAGTATGGGAAAAGTACAAATACAAAACATCCAAGAAATCAAGAACACCATAAAAACAAGAAACCTAAGAATATAGAAATAGATGAAAAAGAAGATTCCAGGCTCCAATACCCAGAAAATATTTTCAAGTAAATCACAGAAGAAAATTTCCCCAACCTTAAGAAAGAGATGCCCATAAACACACAAGAAGCCTACAGGACACCAAATAGACTAGACCAGAAAAGAAACTCCTTCTGCTATGTAATAATCAAAACACTAAATCTACAGAACTAAGAAAAAAACATTAAAAGTGGCAAGGGAAAAAGGCCAAGTAACATATGAATGTGAAACTGTCAGAATCACACCAGACTTCTCAACAGAGACTATGAAAGCCTGAAGGGCCTGGACTGATATCATGCAGAAGTTGAGAGATCACAAATGCCAACCCACAAATGTCCAGCCAACCCACAATGCCAACCCACAAATGTCCAGCCCCACAGAAGATATTAGAAGGAAAACTTCATCCCAATGAGATCAACTACAAAGAGAGAAAACACAGGTTAAAGACACAATCACTTCAACACACGAACACACAATCACCACCAACTCCACAACAAAAGGAACTAACAATCATTGGTCACTAATAATTATTAACACCAATGGTCTCAACACTCCAATAAAAAGACACAGATTAACAGATTGTTGGCAGAAACAGGATCCAATATTCTGCTGCATTCAAGAAACACATTTCTGCCCCAAAGATAGATACTACCTCAGAGAAAAGGACTGCAAAAAGGTGTTCAAGCAAATGAACACAAGAAGCAAGTTGTAGTGGCCATCCTAATATCTAATAAAATAGACTTTTAGCTAAAATTAATCAAAAGATATGGAGAGGGACACTTCATTCCCATCAAAGAAAAATCCACCAGGAGGACATCACAATCCTGAACACCTATGCATCAAAAGCAAGGGCTCCTGCATTTGTCAAAGAAATATTATTAAAGCTTAAAGCACACATTGATCCCAGCACCTGAATAATGGAACACTTCAACAACCTACTCTCGCCAAGGGATAGATCATTGAGACAGAAGCTAAAAAGAGACATAAGACCACTTGCAGAAATCATAAATCAAATGGAACTAATAGATGCCTACAGAATCTTTCACCAAAACACAAAATAGTATACTGTCTTCTCAACAACTCATGAAACTTCTCCACTATTGACCATTTAGTCAAGCACAAAGCAAGCATCCTCAAGATCCAGCCATACCACTCCTAGGCATATACCCAAAAGAGACTCAAGTACACAATAAGGATATTTGCTCAACCGTGTTTGTAGCAGCTTTATTTGTAGTAACCAGAAGCTGGAAACAGCCCAGATGCCCCTCAATTGAAGAATGGATGCAGAAATTGTGGTACATCTACACAATGGAATATTACTGAGCAAAAAAAAACAAGGAAATCATGAAATTTGCAGGTAAATGGTGGGACCGGAAAGGATCATCCTGAGTGAGCTGTCCCAGAAGCAGAAAGACACACACGGTATATACTCACTCATATAGACATATAATATAGGATAAACCTACTAAAATCTGTACACCTAAAGAAACTAATCAAGAGGGAGGACTCTTGCTAAAAGACTCAATTCCTATCCAGAAAGGCAAAAAGGATGGATATCAGAAAAATGAGAAAAGAGGGAACAAGTCAGGAGCCTGACACAGAGGACCTCTGAAAGGCTCTGCCCTGCAGACTATCAGTGCAGATGCTGAGACTTATAGGCAACCTTTGGGCAGAGTGCAATGAATCTTAGAAAAGAAATGGGAAACAGTAAGATCTGGAGATGACAAGAACTCCACAAGGAGAACAACAGAACCAAAAAATCTTGCACAGGGGTCTTTCCTGAAACTGATGCTCCAACCAAGGACCATGCATGGAGATAACGTAGACTCTTGCACAGATGTATCCCATGGCAGTTCAGTATCCAAGTGGGTTCCATTGTAATAGGAACAGGGGCTGCTTCTGACATGAACTGATTGGCCTGCTCTTTAATTACCTCCCTGTGAGGGGGAAGCAGCATTACCAGGCCACAGAAGAAGACAGTGCAGCCACTCCTGATGAGACCTAATTGACTAGGATCAGAAAGAAGGAAAAGAAGCCCTCCCCTATCAGTGGACTTGGGGAGGGGCATGCATGCAGAGGGTGGAGGAAGGGAGGGATTTGGACAGGAGGAGGGAGGATACCACAGGGGGGATACAAAGTGAATTGAATAAAGTATAATTAATAAAGAATTAAAATAAAAGAAAATAGAAGGAAATTCAGGCCAGATATTTCCTCTTGTATACATTGGGAATATATGTGAACAGAAACTATCAAAATGTGGCTGTTGTTGGGAGAGGAGAAACCTATTACATTGTTAATGGAGTGATCTATGTGTAGCTTGAAGTAAGTGGGGGCTGAAGTTGCTAGATTCGCTGTTAGGAGAGGTGGTGTGTGTGTGTGTGTGTGTGTGTGTGTGTGTGTGTGTGTGTGTGTGTGCATAAAAACACAAACCAATTAGTGTCCCAGGTTACTAACTATTCTCTATGCTCACCTGTCTTACAGATTCATACAAGGCTGACATGAAAGGATAGCAAATTCAAGTTCTGTCTAGGATCCATAGAGAGTTTCAGGCCAGCTTGTGCAATTTAGCATGACTCTGTATCAAATATACAAAATAAAAAAAGGGACGGGAATGTAGTTCAGGACAAGAGCACTTGCCTAGCATGTTAGGCCCTAGGTTCAGTCCCAGCAGCATTAAGAGGAGATTTGAAAATGTAAGATAGACTTTGGCATTGGAGAGGAAGTGGCTGAAAGGGAAGGTAGAAAAGAGAATAGCAAGAAAGAGTAATAAGAAGTAAAGAAAATATAGCAGGTTTTCTCTCATATTCAGAATATAGATTTAATTGTTGTGTGTATGTGTGTGCTTGTGTGTATGTGACATATGTGTAGAAGGACTTCTGAAAGGAAGAAAACAACAGTGTGGGAATGAGGTACAGTTATGAGAGGACAAATGTTAACATGTTGCAATGACAAGTGCATGGATGGAAATATCCTAGTGACACTCATTAATCTATTATCTAACTGGAAACAAAATTAGGCAAACAAAAGTACCACAATAGAAAAGACATTTGATAACCTTCAACATATACTCAAAATAAAAACATTCCACAAATCAGGATCAGAAGTTAACTTTGTCTATAAAAGACAGAAAGAACTCAGTAAGACACAATTTTGCATCATCAAAGATAGCGGCCATCAAATAGTAAGAATACAAAACAGTGCATATATCTGTAATCTCAGCACTAGGAACCTTGGGCAGGTGGATTGCCACAAATTTGAGGCTAGCCTGGAATACATAAAAAGACCCTGTTTGAAAACCAAAATTATATTTTAGAAACTTTTATTTAATCACTTTCTAGCTTGATCTCAGCCCCTTCCCTCCTCTCCTTTTAGTCCTACCCTTGTGCCCACCTTCTCGCATTTTCCTTTTTCCTTCTTCTCAGAGATGGAGAGGCCCCCAAGGGGTACCAACCTACCCTGGCACCTTAAATAACATAGGGACTGACAAGGCAGTACAGATAGGGCAAAAGTATCTTATGGCAGCAACATCATAGGAGACACCTCCTACATCCATTGTTAGTAGATCCACATGCTTACCATGCTGTGCATCTGCCACATATGTGTAGGGGTTCTAGGTATAGCCCCATGTGTGTTCTTTGGTTGGTGGTTCAGTCTCTGTAAGCCCTCATGGGCCCAGGTTAGTTCACTCTGTAGGTCTTCTGGTGATGACCTTTACCCCTCTGGCTACCTCTATCTTTCTTTCCACTCTTCCACAGAACTCCTTGAGCTCAGTCTATTGTTTGGATGGGGGTCTTTGCATCTGTTTTCATCCACTGCCAGATGAAGTGTCTCAGAAGACAGTTTTGTTAGGCTCCTGTCTGCAGGCATAGCAGAGTACCATTAATAGTATCAGGGGTTGACCCTCTCCCATGGGTTGAATCTCAAGTTGGGACAGCTATTGGTTTGCAATTCCCCCAGTCTCTGCTCCATCTTTATTCCTACACTTCTTGTGGGAAGACAAATTTTGGGTTGAAGGTTTAATGGAGGAGTTGGTATCTCCCTCCTTTCACTGGGAGTCCCACCTTGCTACAGGAGGTAGCCACTTTAGGCTCTTTAACGCCCACTGCTAATATTCTCAGCTAGAGTCACCCCCATAAGACTTCCAGAAGCCTCCAAAATAAATTTTTTAAAGCTAAGAGCTTTAACTCTGATTAGTGAGAATATGGAGAAACAGTGTCTTAGTCAATGTTCTATTGATGTGAAGAGACACCAAGAGCACAGCAACTCTTGGAAAAGAAAGTATTTAATTGGGGCTGGTCACAGTTTCAGGGGTTTAGTATGTTGTCATCATGGCAGAGGGCATGGTGACATGTAGGCAAACATGGTTCTGGAGAAGTAGCTGAGAGTTCTATATCTTGATCCACAGGCAGCAGGAAAAGAATGCCATACTGGGCCTAGCTTAAGCATCTGAGACCTCAAAGTCCACCCCCAGAGTGACACACATCCTCTAACAATGCCACAACTACTCCAACATGGTTATACTTCATAATCCCTCTGCAGTAGCTCCACTCCCTATTTAAATGACCACACATTAAAATATGTGAGCCTTTGTGGGACATTCCTATTCAAAGTATCACAGATGGGGTTCACAATGCCAATGTGAAAGAAAGGGGGTCTTCAGTTAAATATATCTTTCTAGTTTAGCGTACTTTTGGATTCAGTACTTTTATGATTCTACCTTCACTTGACAAATTATTGGGTATGACATTTGGCTATCACAGTCTGGAATCAATTGATAACTTTCCATGTATAAGTATAGACATTCTGATGCATCTTTTCAGTTCTACTCTTAATGCTATTCTTGGTATCTGTGGCACTATTTACGAATATTATGAACCCTATAATGCATTTTTGTTAATTTTGCAAGAGTCAAATCCAGATCATTGTTTGGGTAAATAAATATTATTAGAAAAAAAATCTAAATGTTGTTTATGGTTGTTTATGTTGTTTATGGTTGTATGATTCAGAAAGGATAAAAATAATTTGAGGGATGACATTGGGCCTCAATTTAGCTCAGGGTTGAACTTACCATCCACTTTGCAGTGCTGAAATTACATATGTGACTTGCAATACCTGGTTCATAAATTGTGTTTGATCTTGCCCTTTATAGAAGTTTACTGACTCCTACTTTGGACATCCAACTATCTATTAAGGGCATTTAAATAATATTTAATAATTTTAATAGTCATTCATGTAGTTATTAGTTCAGGTGATTTTTATTAAATGCGGTAGTATTATTTTCCTCCTTCTTGGAGTAATATTTACAATTTTTAAAAGTACAGGACTACTGGTGATTATTTCTTCATTTGTGTCCAAAACTGCTCATATTTTGCATTAATCAAAACATCTATTGTCATTGGGAAATATGAAAATTTTCTTAAGTCCTTGTCTCAGAATAGTACTGTTATTACTTTTATATACATTGACCAAAGCAAGTCATGGCTGAGTACAAACTTAAGGGTTACATAAACTATAGGATAGGAAAAGTAAGGAATTGGCATTCATGACTTTATCTGCCATGAATAGGAAAGTGAAATTTTCCTGCTAATAGTCAAGGCGATGTTGTGGCTCAGCCAGCATCCTGAATCTAGGTGGGTACTGATATTCGGAACTCTGAGTATAGATAATTTGTGATTCTGCAGGGCTGCTGTAAGTGGTCTAATCCTCCGTGCTAGACTCATACCTAGTCCATTAATATTTCTCAATAATTCATTGAGTGCTCACACTATGTTAAAAGTAGTTAGCTACCAGGGCTCAAAAACCATGAGAAAGAGGGGGGCCAAGATGGCAGTGCCGGGAGAACACTCTGTCTGAGAAGCGGGACAACACACTCCGTGCAGCGACCAGGAGACTGAACTTTGGGCCCTAAAACTGCAGCAATCGTGTTTCCCCGGTGAGGGGAGGCTCCCACAGTGTGGGAATCGGTCTGGTCCACTCTCAGCTGCCCAGCCAGAACCTGGAAGAAATCCCTGGTAACACGGGCTTTGGGTCTCCATGCTGGAGCCGCAAGTCTGCGTGTCCCAATCACTTTCCCAGGCTGATCGGTGGGCACAAGGGTGACTGAGACTGGGAGTCCCAGTCACAAGAAAACCCCACGGGGAAGCAAAGTTGCGAATCTGATCACGGGTCACCCAGTCTTTCCCTGGAAGATCTCTCGGACCTCGGGTACCCGCCGCCATCACAACTGAGCTCCCGCCACTCAAGGAGAGCAGCTATATGCCCAGCTCAAAATTCCTACTCCCTCTTGGGAGGAGGCAGGAGGCGGCCAGCAGAATCTGCCACAGACCACATTGTCTGTACCCCAACCCGAGATAGGGACTGAGAAAACCCAATCTTTTTGGGCACTCCCCCAAACCCTGCCATAACCCTGCCTCAGCGGAGCAGAAGGATAAAGAGGCGCACAACGGATTCACAGTGCCGGAACTCCACTGCTGCCGGCTGCTCCTAGCAAACAAACTACAGCTTGGGATCTGGGACTGTGGTCATTCTACACGTCCTGAGATTCTCCTGGGTCCAGCGCAATAAGGTCTAGCAGCAAGTTCTATCACCTGCGCCCCCCCCCTGCCCCTGGCAGAGAAACCCTGGCTCAGGATTGGACCAAGAAGCCCCAACCCCTTCTGGCACTCCCCTGAGAGCACCTCCATAAGCTTGCCCTAGCGGAGGGGAAGGTCAGAGGGGAAGGACAGAAAGGCAGCCTGCCAAGGACACAACACCCTCTCTCCAGCTCACCTAGCAGACCCTAGCAGAGAAACCCAAGCTCTGGATCTGAAGACACTCAACCCTACCTGGTACTCTCTCCGGATCAGGAAACATAGGTTCTACTGTCACGCTGCTTCTGCCAGAGAGATCTGGGCCCGGGATCTGGGACTGAGAACACTCAACCTAACTCTTTCCTGCGCCAGCCCGGGACCAGTCAACATAACCCCTCCTGGCAGAGGGAAAGGGCAAAGAGGCAACACACAGGAAAGGTGGACACCGAGTCCTGCGGCCACAGTGTCACAGAGCTGACTGTTAGCCTACCCGTGCACTCTCCGCAGCAGGACCAAATCAGAGAGTAGTGAGCAAGGAGAACCCCTGTGCATTCCAACTGGTCCTGCAAGAGAGTGAGTGAGCCTTCTAGGGAGAGTTTGCCCCAGACCCAGGGTCTCTCCACAGAAGCAACCAGACCAGAACCCTGCCACCCACACCCCTAGTGTGGGCATCATAGGGATTCTTGGGATAGCGACCCCAACATTGAAGCCTCTGCCTTGCGGGTCCACCAGTGTAATCCAGGCAAACAATACCTGGATCTCAGACAAAACTGCATAATAGTGGCTTGAAGGCCACTGTTATAGTCAGAGAATCAGCGCATGCACATTGCACCTGCTAAAAGTGCACACTAATAGCACTAGCATCACAATTCTTACTTAGGCAAAACTGAAACCACAGTGCACATTCCCAAACCAGTGAACCTCTCTCATCTTCCTGAAAAAACAGTCCAGAAAACAGAAAGAGAGGATCATAGCCCGAACTACAATCTCGAGGAACAAACAGTGAGGATTATAAATAACCAGATGGCTAGAGGCAGACGTAAGAACACTCCCAACAAAAATCAGAACATAATGACCTCACCAGCAACCTCACAAAACAATGGACACTTCAATTCACTAGATATACAAGAAAACGACCTCAAAACTATGTTTCTCCAGCTATTAGAGGCCCATAAAGATGAAATGAACAAAGCCCTCAGAGCAATAGCCAAAGAAATCGAGACTAACCAAGAGAAAACAATCGTGCTATCAGAGAAATGACCACAAAAATTGAGGCAAACAAAGAAGAAATGCACAAAGCTCTCAAAGAAATGTCCACACAAATGAAGGCAAATAAAGAA
>REGO01000494.1:12549-34925 GCA_010120015.1 Rhombomys opimus | reverse complement strand
GGAACAAGGACTATTTCTAACAGGAACTCAATGACTGGCTCTTTGGCCTCCCCACCCCCCAAGGGAGGAGCAGTCCTGTTAGGCCACAGAGGAGGGCTTTGCAGCCAGTCCTGAAGATAGCTGATAAAACAAGATCAGATGAATGGGGAAGAGGTCCCCCCCCATCAGTGGACTTGGTTGGAAAGGGACACGGTGGAGATGAGGCAGGGAGGGAGGGACTGGGAGGGAATGAGGGATCGGGACACGGCCTGGATACAGAGTTAATAAAATGTAACTGATAAGAAAAAAATAAAATTAAAAAAAATATAATATGTAATATAAATTTCCAAGACTTTACATTTAATTGAAGCAATGTTTGAAGCTGTGATGATGGATCAGTTTAACAAGACAATTTTCTACCCAGCAGGGTATTGAAGTAGATGCTGAGACTCATGCCAATCTTGGAACAGAAGGCAGTGAGTCTTATGGAAGAGTTGGGGAATAGAAGGACCCAGAGGAGACAGAAGCTCCACAAGAAGACTAATAAAGACAGTAAATTTGACCCCAGGGGGTCCTTCAGAAAATGATGCACCAATGACGGACCATATGTGGAGGACATAGACCCTTGCTCAGATGTAGCCCATAGGCAGCTGAGACCCCAGGTGGACTCCCTAGTATGGGGTGAAGAAGTTATCTCTTAAATGAACTCATTTGCCTGCTCTTGGATCAGTTTCCCCTGGTAGGGTGTCCTTGCCAGGCTACAGAAGAAGAATATCTAGGCTGCCATGAAGAGAGTTGATAGTTTAGGGTCAGATAGTAGGGGAGGAGGGTTTTCCTTTTCTGTGGTCTGGAGGGAAGGTTTGGGGGGAGAGAGAGGGAAGGTGTGACTGGGAGAAGATGAGGGAGGGGGCTACAATTGGGGTATAAAGTGAATAAATTTTTAAAATTAAAAAAAAAAAACCATGAGAAACATAGTCACTGCCAGAGCAGAACGTAAAATTTAGATATAAACAGCCAAAACTGTGATTTATTTTGTAATAAATGCTATTAAAGAAATAATATGCTGATACAAACAATAAATGAGCTTCAAAAGATAAGGTGAGATATCAAGTGAGATATTTTAAGCACAATCAGATTTCCTCCAGAAAGGCTAAATAAGAGAATAATCTACATATAACAAGTTGCTATCTGCAGTGTCTAAGATACTGTTGTGGTCCAAATGTTTGCTCTTCCATCATTCATATGATGGTACTTTACTCCCCTGTGAAATATTATTAAGAGGTGAGGCATTTAGGACATCAATTACTTTATGAGGGCAAAATTCTCATGAATAAAAGTCGTGCCATTAAAAAGAGGCCAGAGAGAATTTGACTGTACCGCATGCCAAATGAGAGCATACAGAAGGTACCGTCTGACAATCAGTCCCCTCAGAAACACCAAATCTGCCAGTGTCTTTATTTGAGGCTTTCCTGCCTTCAGATCTGTAAGCAACACAATTCTGTTATTCATAAACTACCTAGGTTACACTATGTTGCTACAAAGTCCTGAGTGGCTTAAAATGTATGTCATATGCAGCATGGGACATTGGCTGTTTGAGCAGGATGCCTGATTTTACTTTAAGAGAAAATGCTGTTTTTATTCTCCCCCAAACATTATTTGGTTGCATTAGAAAGAGCCACTGGTACAATATTAACAGAAGTCTCCACCTCTGCAAAAGCTAAGTACTAAGGGAAATCAAATGATAATTTTTCTAGAGAACAATGTTTCTTGTCTATACATAAGAGTTGTCTAATTTCTAGTGAGTTCCATATACCCTGGGAAAACAAAGCTCCTCTAAATACCCATCAAGGATAAGGATGAGCAAAAATAAGGTAGCAAGATTTTATCGGGAGGGACAAAGGTGGAGTGGGTTGGATTTTAAAATGAGTGGGGAATGAGAGAAAGATCCTGAACCTGCAGAGAGGCTAAATACAGAAAGGTGTAAATAGAAAGCCGGGGAGGTGTAGATAGAAAGTGGACTAGAAGGATAATGCCGTAGAGTTCATTTTAAAGCTCTTTGACCCCCCACCCCCCGAGGAAAGAGCAACCTTTGCAGGCCACAAAGGTGGACATTGCAGCCTGTCCTGTAGAAACCTGATAAGCTAGGGTCAGATGGAAGGGAAGGAGACCTCTCCTATCTGTGGACTTGGAAAGGGATGAGGAGGAGATGAGGGAGAGAGGGAGGTGAGATTGGGAGGGAATGAGGGAGCGGGCTATAGCTGGGATACAAAGTTAATAAACTGTAACTAATATTTAAAAAAGAAAAAAGACAAAAAAGATTAAGATCTAATTTCATAGGCTTTAGGGAAAGAAACTGTTACATAGACAAGTCCTTGAGCTTTTGAGACATATGCTACCTAAATTGTGTGCCTGACATAGGTTGGGCTAGGAAATAAAAAAAAAAATATAATAATCTAAATCTACTAGCAAGTAAACATTTGAAACTATAAAGTGCTTACTCAATCCTATGCTTCTTGCTTCATTCTCTGTTTTGTGTCACACAGCAGAGCACTCTCCACAGAAGTCATATATGGGTATTTTGTTGTCTACCTTCCAAGGTTCTAATATATACTTTTTAATCACTTTGTTTGGGCCACTGAGGTAGCTCAGTAAGTAAAAATACTTGCTGTCAAGCCTGACAACCCAAGTTTGATCCCTGAGACCCACAAGGTAAAAGGCAAGGACCAGGAAGTTGTCCTCTGACCTCCATGTGTGTGTGTGAACACAAATATATTAGATTATTTTTTTTATGGGGCTGTCTCTGACATGGACTCAGTGGCCATCTCTTTGATCACCTTCCCCTGAGGGAGGGGACAGCCTTGCCAGGCCACAGAGGAAGACAATGGAGACAGTCCTGATGAGAGTTGATAAGCTAGAGTCAAATAGCAGAGGAGGAGGACCTCCCCTATCAGTGGACCAGGGAAATGGCATAGGGGGAGAAGAGGGAGAGAGGGTGGAACCAAGAGGAGATGAGGGAGGGGGCTACAACTAGGATGCAAAGTGAATAAATTGTAAATTAATTAATTAATTAATTAATTAAAGTGATTTTCAAACACTTTCTTTGCACAGCCTCTTGAAGACATTTTTTCCTCCATTGTAAAATGAGCAGTGCAGTTAGGGTGCAGACAGAGTGATGTTGCCAAAGCTGCAAGGGAGAAGAGCAGAAATAACATTAAACCCAATATTCACTGTATCAGTTTTCTCCATATCAAATGGTAGCATATTCCATATCCTGGTTATATAGCTTCTAATGCAAACAAGGTTACTGAGAATAACACTAGATTTTTATAAGAAATGTGATTTTTTTTCGCTCCTTTTAAACACTGGCATAAGTTTAAAATTCTAAACAAATGAAGTGGGTTTTTTATTTTAATCTTTTTTCACCTGTGACCAACTTCCTTAGTCTAAGCTACCCCAATCCCTTACGTCTCCCAAATAAGTTAGTTCTATTTTCTGTGCTTTCTGCCTTTGTCTGTGAACAAAGTTGGATACTTTCCTTCTGCATCCTCATCCTTGCTACAGTGTCTCATCCAACCTGCTCATTGTTTCAGCTGTATTCTCAGTGTTTTCTCATTTCTCCTCCTATGTGTCCACCCACATCTCCTCCTACAGTGTCTATAATGTGCTTTCTATCTGCTGTTGCTTAATAAAAGGGAAATTATGCTAATCTTATTCAAACTTTTAAAAGTAAAACTTGCACCAATATAATACTGCCTCTCTCTCCTTTTGTTTATTCACTTCAAAATAAAAGTGTGTAATCACCTCAGAAAATATGCTTGTACAATATTACATACTTTCCTATTTTTCCTTTCAGTTAAGTAGATATTCCCAATCAAGTTTAAATAGAGTAAGTAAGCCAGCCTTCTGAGATCAGTTTTTTTTTAATGCAATTAGAGGCCTGAGTCCAGAACAATTCTAGTGCCAGTTCATGATATTGGTCGCTGAGAAAGATCATAATTTCTGGAGTCAATGTTTTGATGCTTAATATATAAGAAAGATGTTAAAGCAAAAACAATAGCCTATCAAGTAAAGCCTTTGACAGGATAATGATCTCTGCCTGTGGTGATTCACTGTCGAGAAGAGGTTATTTTTAGAATCAGGCTCAATCCAATTTTGTTGAGGTGATACCTGGATGAGGATAGAGGAATGGAAAGTTAAGTATCTAATATCCACAGGTTCCACTAAAGGAGAAATCTATTCCATAGAAAAACAACTGACAAGCCCTGCTTGGGAAGAGCTTAGAAGGAAGATAGAACCATTGGATGGAAACTCAAAGAACAGACTCAGAAAAGGCATGGTTCTAGTTGGGAATACTAACATCAAATCCAGTGTGTTGTCCAACCTCATAATCCACCTATACCACTCCTAGGCATATATTCAAAAGATGCTCAATTATACAAGGACATTTGCTCAACCATGTTTGTAGCAGCCTTATTTGTAATAGCCAGAAGCTGGAAACAACCCAGATGCCCCTCAACTGAGGAATGGATACAGAAATTGTGGTTCATCTCCACAATGGAATATTACTCAGCAATAAAAAACAAGAAAATCATGAAATTTGCAGGCAAATGGTGAGAACTGGGAAATATCATCCTGAACGAGGTAGCCCAGAAGCAGAAAGGCACACAGGGTATATGCTCACTCATAAGTGGATATTAGATATATAGTATAGGATAAACATTCTAAAATCTGTACACCTAAAGAAATTAATCAAGGAGAACTCTGGCTAAGATACTCAATGCCCATTCAGAACAGCAAAGAGGATGGACAGCAGAAGAGGGAGAAAACAGGGAACAGGAAAAGAGCCTACGACAGTGGGCCTCTGAAAGGCTCTACCCTGCAGGGTATCAGAGCAGATGTTGAGACTTATAACCAAACTTTGGGCAGAGTTCAGGGAATCTTATGAAAGAAGGGGGAGTTAGTAAGACCTGGAGAGGATAGGCGCTCCACACGGAGAGCAACAGAACCAAAAAAATCTAAGCACAGGGGTCTTTCCTGAGACTGACATTCCAACAAAGGACCATTCATGGAGATAACCTAGAACCCCTACACAGATGTAGCCCATGGCATTTTAGTGTCCAAGTGGGTTCCATAGTAATGGGAAGAGGGACTGTCTCTGACATGAGCTGATTGGCCTGCTCTTTAATCACTTCCCCCTGAGTAGAGAGCAGACTTACCAGGCCACAATGCAGCCACTCCTGATGAGACCTGACAAATTTGGATCAGAAGGAAGAGGAGGAGGACCTCCCCTATCAGTGGACTTGGGGAGGGACATGGGTGGAGAAGGGAGAGAGAAAGTGGGATTGGGAGGGGAAGAGGGAGGGAGCTACATGAGGCATACAAAGTATATAAACTGTAATTAATAAAAATGAAAAAAAAGAAAAAAAGAAAAAAAGATTAAATCATTAGTTAATGATGAAGTAGGGCTGGAGTTTTGAGTGCTTCCCTACTCCTCCATTGCTCCCACCCACAGGTCTCATATATATATATATATATATGTATATGTCTTTGCTCTTTGCAGTTAGTACTGGGTAGAAAAAAATACAGATCCTGCATTTAAATGAACTGAGCCTTGTAAGACAGAAGAAGTTTTGAAGAGAGGAATGAAAGAGGGGGAGAAGGAAGGAAGAAACATGCTTTAAAAATCTTGTGTGTTTTTAACATTACTGTATTAGAAGAGTAGACTTTGGAGTGAGTATAAAAACCACACCTGGAAAGCTGGAAAGTTCTGTTCTTTTGACCTGTCCCAGACTCCACTTACCTTACATCACAGACACATCAGAATCTCCTGAGTATTATCAAACCATTAGAAATATGTTTTATATATAACAAGACAAAGGCCTCAGTGGACAAAGGCACTTTCCACCAACCTTGCCCTTTCTGTTCAATCTCTGGGACCCACAGAGTAGAAAGAGAAAACTTACGCCTGCAAGTTGTATCTTCAATATGCACTATGGCAATGCACGTGCACGCGTGCGTGCACACACACACACACACACACACACACACACAGAGAGAGAGAGAGAGAGAGAGAGAGAGAGAGAGAGAGAGAGAGAGAAATAACAACTCTAGTGAAACCAAACTAAACCAACTACTTTTCTTCATCTTAACATAAAATATAATGATCTATTCTAATGATTAGCATACTACCTATAGTGTTGGACATAGTATATCAGCCCCACAATTGCTTCTCCCTAAAGAATAAATAAATGACTCCTGAGAAGGATATATAAAATATTCAAAAGGGTTCAGAAAATAATAGAACACACTTCTGTAACCCTGACACTAAAAGTTAAAGTTATTTTGTTATCTTGGCTGTTCATTAAAAAAAAAAATAATTTAAATGGGCTGGAGAAATTATTAAGTAGTTAAGAGCACTGGCTGCTCTTCAAGAGGATTCATATTTGATTCCTAGCACCCACATGGTGGCTCACAAATATCTATAACTTCAGTTCCAAATAATCTGACACCTTATTCTGACTTCCACAGGCACCAGGAATACAAGTGTTGCCAGAGATGCATGAAGGCAAAACATATACACACATAAAGTAAAATAAAATTAAGGATACTGTTGGACTCCTATTATTGAACCTTTTCTTATATCTCCCTCACTCTTTGTGGATTGTTACTAACTCTAAATTACCATATGTAATCTCATGATGTTTCAGACTCTCATTAACTAATTACAGATGTGCAAACTATGCTTTTTGTGAGTACTTGAAACATAGGGTTATCGATAGAGTTCTGTTCCCCTCTTCAATTAATACGTTGAATTCATAACTTGCAAAAGCTCCTAATGTTAATTTATTTGAAAATACGATTGCCACAGATAAAGTGAGTTAAGATGAAGGGCATAGTGAAGTAGGGTGAGTCTCTAAGCCATTATGACTGGCATGTTTATGAAAAGAAAATTTAGATAAAGACGCATTCAGAGAAGGAATCTCATGTGAAAATGAAGACCAAAATTTCAAACCAAGAAATGCCAAAGACTGAAAGCATACCACCATGGTGTAAGGGGGATTCATGAGTTGAATTCTCTGACATAGCTCTCATTGAGTCCTAATCCTGTTGACATCCTTTAAATTTTATTCTTTACAATATATATTTTGATCACATTTCCACCTTTTTCAGCTGCTGCCAGATCTTCAACATCTTCCTTCCTATCCAATGTCATATCTTTAACTCAGCTTTTTAGATGCTAAATTTGTAAGATATGTGTCAATATTTAAGCTGTTAGTTTGTGATACTTTATTACATGGAATGAACACACACACACACACACACACACACACACACACACACACATAGAGCAGTGCTCAGCAAATATTTTTGTAGAGTTACATAGTAAATATTTAAAACTTTGTGGGTCACATACAGACTCCATGCTGCTTCTCCTCTATGTCCTCTCGCACTGTGGTTCTCAACTTTCCTAATGCTACAACCATTTAATACAGTTTCTCATATTGTGGTGTCCCTAACCATAAACTTATTTTTGTTACTACTTCATAACTGCAATTTTTATAGTCATGAATTGTACTATAAATATCTGTGCTCTCTTATGGTCTTTTATGACTCCTGTGGAAGGGTTGAAAACTGTGTTTTTTGATGGTCTTATATGACTTCTATGAAAGGGTTGAGAACTGTTGCTCTAACCCATTCTCTTTCTGCTTTCTCTTCTTCCCACTGAACATACACACACATGCACACATCACAAACACACCCATACAAACACATGCACATACACTCACACTCAAATAAACACACACACACACACACACACACACACACACAGAGAGAGAGAGACAAACAGATACATACAGACACACACTGTTGTGGTGTTTTTTCCTCAGGGCCCAACTCCCAGAATAATGACTCATGAGACTCAAAATATATTTACAAATACCTACAGCATATCTAGGTAGGCATGTTCTCTGACTTTCTCACAACTAATATCCCACTTATGCTAATCTAAGTTCTGCTATGTGGCTGGTATCATGCTCAATACCATGCATCTGTTCTCCTCACATCTTCCTGGGTGATTCTCCCACACCTGGCTTTATCCCAGAATCCTTTCTGCGTCTCAGATAACCCACCTCCAATTCTACTCTTTCCTAAAGGCCATAGGGGTTTTTTTTTGACAAGTGTTGTGTCCATACATTACACAAGATATTCTCTCTCTCCCTCCACACACATATACAAATACACACAAAAACACACAACAAACATATACATACACACATTAACACTCATAAACAGACATACACAGACACATAAACATATAGAAGCACATAACATGCACACGAGCACACACACACACACACACACACACACTGCTTAGGTTTTTAAACCATACAAAAACACATGAAACAGATTTGGCTCAAGATTGTGAAGCCCTGAGCATATGTGTTTACACACTTGTTTACACATTACTACAAGTTATGTTCATTGCATTTTAGATTGTCAGTAGTTGCTTTAATAGAGAAAAAACACATGATTTTTATTATTTCATTAATAGAAAGTACATTTATTTTCACTGCTCTTAGATTGTACATTTACTATTATATATTATTTCATCAAAGGTTACTATACAAGATTTCCATGCACAGTATAATATTAAATACATATTTAACTATAATGCATATATAAAAATATATTTTAACATGTTAAATATTTATCACCATTAAGTATGTATTATTTTAATATTGTATTTTCATATTATAAATGCAATTGTTTCACTTTTATATGATTATTGTATTTCAGTTGTACATATAAACTGCAATTCATTTGTCAGATTCTAGAACAAGAGGAACAATTCTTTCCTCTACTTCTCAACAGAGGATGAAAAAATATCAATCAGTTACTGAGCATTATTTTAAATGGTGTGGAGTCAGCAGAGAAAAACATACTCCATTTTTAAGGATATAACATTCTAATGAGAAGAAACATGGACAAACAAATTTGTATTTCATCACGTGGTTAAAAAAGGTTGCAATTTTTGTCCCTTAGACTGGTATGTTCCTCTCTTACCTTTAGTCAGCTGCTGTGTGTGTTTCCCCCAGCCTCTACATAAATTTCACCCTATCTGAGAAATATTTGCAAAGTGGTGTGGAGTAACATATAATCCCCACCCAATATTAACTCAGTCCTTCAGAATGTGCTATATCCCTGGTTCTACCCCTTTCGAATGTATAACGAAGTTAACAAAAACAAAAGTAAGGAAATAAGTAAATTTTATTTAGTACCTACAACCCTACTTCCAGAAGTTTCTTGATAATATGTATTGCTATAGTTGTTAGGGACTTTGTACGTGAAGGGTAAAATATTTAAACGTATAGTTCAATGAATCTTCACAACAACCTTCACAAATGTGCTACAATTGCCTCTGCCTTTCAAATGAGAAAATTGAGTCCTATGGAGATTGGGTAAAATTATAAACACCCAGGAATTGAACCCATGTCAACAAGGTGTTAAGTCTCAATCATTATATACTGTCTGCTACCAAAAGTGGCATTTATATTTAATAAAGAACTCTTATGCCAGAATTAAGGAAAAAGGCCAAGTGAGTCCAATTCTTATCTGTCTCTGAAAGCAAGCTGGATCTCACACTGGAGTTCTCAATTAAGCCACGTAGTTGGGAGTATGGCTTCTCTTCACATGTCCATTCTCATATCCTTTCCTGAACTGTCTTTCACTCAGTGCCTCCCATTATCTAAGTCAAGTCACTAAACTAGCTTACCAAATTATTTAAAGCAGTGTTCTCTTAAATCATATTCATAGTTGACAGCAATTCAACATGGATAGAGGGGCTTTAAAAGCTTTTGGAAGTAGTACATATTTGTGATTACTAACCCAAAATTTTCATGGAATTTAGTATTAGTTTTTCCAGCAATGATTTTGCCTCTGCCTTTCATCACAGATACCTAAAGTTTAATGTATTCTTCATTTTTCAATACTTCATATAAATGACCTTTTAAGTAAAGAATTATTTATTTCAAATTACAAATGCTAAAGATGTTTCAAATATTAAGAACTTCAGACCAAGGCATAAGGGGTTTTACTAATCATTTGAAATTCAATTCTTAACATGTTGTAATTATCTCAATTCATAGACTTTTAAAAGCTGACTTGATGCAGCGAATACTTCATGTACAGTTTAATTTGTGCTAAGAACTGGGAGATATGAGAGCTTGGTCTACCTGTAATCTAACAAGCTACAGTTACACAGATGTTAGGGAATGACACAAATCTCCTGGGGCAGAGATGGGTAATTTATTATATCAAGAGACAGCAGTAGGTAGGCTGTAAGTATATCTGTGAAAGTTTCCTGAACAGCAGCTCTTTCAAAGGGTCTGTGAAGAGGGCCAGGTAACACCTGCACACAGGAACTCTGAGCTTAAGAAATCTAAATCTTTTAATGTGAAAAGCATTCCTGGCCTTGGCTCAGAAAGAAAACACTGTTCACTACACAACTATCTTTGAAAATATAACCCAGAACAAACAAGCCTTATAATACTTAGAAGATGTTAAGAAACAGTAAGACCCATGGAACTTTGTCTTTGACAAAGGAGGTAAAAGTCCTTAATATCTGGAATGTGATGCATACAGACAAATGGGATTCAACTGAACTCGAAAATCTACTACAAATGCTGTAATAAGATGGCTACAGTGAATTGAAAACAAAACCCAAGTTGAACTACATTAACAAAAATAATGCTAGAATTCTCTTGTCTCTCACCTCCCTAGTGCTGGTGTTATAGGCACATAACATTATGCCCAGATTTTTATGTGAATGCTGGGAATCTGAACTCATGTTTACACAGCAAGCATTTCACTTACTATGCCATAGACCAGCCTCAAATCCTATAAATTTTATAGTGATAAGCAGAAGTAATTGTTTGATGACTCAAAATTATTTAAATTGTAAATTTATAATACTGACTATTGTTATAGTTCATTCTCTATTGCTATGACAGAATATCTGAATCTAGGTTATTTATACAGAGAAATATTTATCCCAGAATTCTGGAGGCTTGAAAATCTGAGAGCTTTCTCTATCAGAGAGTTCACTTTAATATTAAACCACTTTAATATTAAACCTAGTTCCATGCTAGCTCCTTAACATATAAGCATAATCCATTAAGAAGAGCAGAGAACTCATGACTAAATCACCTCCTAAAGTTGTTGCACTGGATAACAAATGTCTAACATGTTAGGGGTTATGTTGCTATGTATTCAAATGCTGATTTCAGTGGCATGAGATCTGGTTAGTGTCCTGTCATGGTCATTGTTATTAATGTAGAACAACCTCCTGTACCCCTGTGGTGAGAAGGAATATTTCCCAATTATCCCTGATTGGCTGATTAAAAGGCCTACACATGGGCAGGACAGAAAGGTGGTAGGTGTGGCTAAGGTTCTCAGGCTTTGGGGACAGAAGGATCTTGGGAAGGAGTCAGATAAAGGAGGAAGAAGGTTGCCATGGGTTAGTGTGGGAGAAGCACATGGCCAACATGGATGGAGGAACTGGCCCAGATGAAGAATAAGCAAGTTTATGGAATTTATGCAATTGTGAATGGGAGGTAGCCTGTGATGGGACTGGGAGATAAAGGTAGTTTAAAAGCATTAATATCTTCCCTGCTCCAAGTGAAATAAGACTATTCTAAAATCTATCAAGTGTCTGTGTCTTTCATTGACTGTGATATCAGGTTAGATAATACCACTGTGATAATTATAGGGCTAATAGTAAACATTATTAGACCATACTTTTAAATTGACTGCAATACTAACAAATGGCATTTATGGATACATTCAAGTCATAGAACCTATACTATAACTTGATTGATTTTAGTTAAATAGATACTTGAATTTGCCTGCTTACTAGGTCCACTTTCAGAGTCCTGTCTATCAGACACAGCTCAGTTACAACTAGTTGTAAGCTAAGGTGCTAAGAGAAAGAAGCATTTCCCCCTCTTTAAGGACATCTACATTTTGACAGAAAATGTCAAATTGGATAAGTCTTCCCAAAGCTACGATTCTGTATTATTAAATTTTTAGCACTTTTTTCTTTCTTTTTTGGTTTTTGATTTTTTTAATTAATTAGTTCAGTTCACATCTTGGTCATAGGCACCTCCATTTTCTCCTCCCAGTCTCCCCTTCTCTCTCACATCCCCTCTACCCTATTCCTTAGAATAGGGATAACCTTACCCAGACACCCCAGCTCATCTATTCACATAAGGACTGAGTTTGTCTTCCTCCCCAGTGGCCTGGTAGGAAAGTCCCATCGGGGGAAGTGATAAAAAATCAAGCAACATAGTCCATGTCAGAGATATCCCCACTTCTCCAACCTATGGACCAACATGAAACCTAAGATGCCTATTAGACTTAACTTCTTCTGGTCTGTGCATTTATAGTCTGTCTATCCTATACTATATGACTAAATCTGCTTATAAGTGAGTATATACCATGTGTGTCTTTCTGGATCTGTGTGAACTAACTCAGGATGATCTTTTCTAGTTCCACCCATTGGCCTGAAATTTTCATAATTTCCTTGTCTTTAATGACTGAGTGTATTCCATTGTGTAAATGTACCACAGTTTTTTAAATATATTTTTTGGTTGAGGGACATATAGGTTGCTTCCAGTTTCTGTCTATCACAAATAAAACATGTTTGAGCAAATGTCCTTGTTGTATGGTGGAACATCTTTCAGATGTTTTGCCAGGAGTGGTATCGCTGGTTGTTGCAGTATGACTATTCTCAGTTTTCTGAGAAAGGGCCAGATTGATGTCCAAAGTGATTGTACAAGATTGCACTCCCACCATCAATGGAAGAATGTTCCCTTTTCTCCACATCCTCTCCAGCATGTGCCGTCACTTGGGTTTTTGATCTTAGCCATTCTGACAGGTATAAGATGAAATCTCAGAGTCATTTTGATTTGTATTTCCCTAATGACTGATGACTAGGTTTTGTCTTTACATGATGTCCTTTATTTCTTAGATGTTTTGTGTCAGGAATTTTTCTATTTTAATATTTTCTTTGAGAGATATATCAATTTCTTCAATTGTATCTTCAAAACCTGAGATTCTCTCCTCCATCTCTTGTATTCTGTTGGTGATGCTGATGCTTGCCTCTGTGGTTCCTGATCTGTTCTATAAGTTTTCTATCTCCAGGGTTTTCTAGGTTTGTATTTTCTTTATTGATTCTAGTTCAATTTTCAGGTCTTGAACAGTTTTATTAATTTCCTTCAAGTGTTTTATTGTGGTTTCCTCTTTGTACTTGATGGCTTCTATTGGTTTGGCTTCTATTGTATTTTCTGTATTTTTAAGAGATTTTTTTTTCTTTTTATGTGCCTCTAATAACTGTATAAGCATAGATTTAAGATATGCTTCCTTTGTTTCAGCTAATTTAGAATATCCATTGTTTTTTTGAGGGGGGAATCTGGTGGAGCCATGATGTCCTTGTTTTTGTTAATTGTGTTTGTCACTGGACTTTATCCATCTGGTTGTCTGTAGCCTTGACTGTTCCTTGAACCTTCATGGAAAACTGGATCTGCCCATCTCTACAGTTTGGAGTCTGGAGTCATCTTCAGAATGGTGTGGGGAGTCCAGAGGAACACAAATGGATGCTGGCATTTCAGATGCAACCATGTTTCAGAAGGCAGGACACTGGTACAAGTGCCTTGAAGAGCAGAGGCTCAGAAGCAGGTACTGCAAAGGGGATAAGTCATGGACACATGGGCAGGGGTGCCTTGAAGGGCAGGTTACAGGTGCCATAGGTGGCAGCTGTGGGAGGGCAGGCATTCACCTCCGGTAGCAGCTGCAGGGGATCAGGTGCTTCAGAGGGCTGCTGAGCTGCAACTTACAGACCTACCAAACACTTCATTCTGGGACTCAGATTCATCTGGCCTCTATCATCTTAAATCCAGGATTCTGTCTGATTTTATTGTCTACCTGGTCTCCACATGGGGACCGGTACAACTGTGTTTTGGAGGATGTGAATGCTGTCCCAGGAATCCAGCTGCTGCCCTCGGAGCTTCTCAAAAAGCTCACAAATAATACCACGTGTTACATTTTCACCCTAATTGGAATCTCTGTTTTGTTGACTTTCACCTTGATTCAAAAACCTTGTTTGGTTATTTCTTTGCTTTTAGCCAGCTTAGCTATCTGAGTTCTTCATTGTACAAATTCTCTTGAAACTTTTGATTGTCTCTTCTTTACTCCAAATGCCAGTACAACAAACCTAAAGTGTTTCCGTGCTTTGTGCCATACCCATGCAGCTGAGGTGTGCTGGAGAACTGTTCTATTAGATAAACTACTGGACCTATAAATTGAAGGAAATCAACCCAAAAGTTGGTTTGTAATAATGTCTACTAGCCTTACTAAATAAATAAATAAATAAATAAATAAATAAATAAATAAAATTCTTGTTTCTCTCTTTAAATGGATTTCTTATAGGCCATTACGTATTTCACATTTTATTTATGCTTTCAATTTCCTGATGTCTCCTCTTGTGCAAAAGGATGAGTTATAATTTCTGTGGGCCCTGGATACTTTGGCTTTTATGGTTTCTTTCTCTACTAAAATATTTTGCCACCGAGAGAATATGTTAAATATAATTTATTTGAGTCATTATTATTATACACATAGTACTATACATATTACTACTGTGCTGCTTTTCTTTTGATTTCTAAGGGTTAAAAATTAAATATTTTTATAGGCCTGTAAAAGATAATAGGATTCAGACAGATTCTATGACTATACAGCTAAAGCATAGATTGGCTACTGCCCAGTCTCTCTTCATCATATCACCTTGTTTGAAATATTTGGAAAAAAGTTAAAGTTTTCTCATCTTGAAGGTAAAGCTTGGGATTGAAACCGAGATAAGAGATGAGACATTGAATATGACTGACTTTATATTGCAGGTTTCACAACATGGAACTGATATTTGGAGCTGAATATGTTTTGGAAGACTGTCTTATACATCATGGGATATTTAACAGAATCTCTAGGCTCTTTCTTCTTTAAAATATTTTATTTTCATTTTAAAAGATAGCTTACAGAGTAATTTCCATATGGATTTTTCAGACATGTTTAATTTTGTTAGAGCTCTTCTGTCCCATCTTCCAGCCTTTTCTTTCCCAGATGTCCCCTTTTACTCACAGTATTCTTACTTTCTTTCTGTGGCACAGTTACTTTGTTTAATATAACGCTCTCTAATTCTATCCTTTTTCCTCCAAATTTCATATTTATTGACAGCCAAGTAATATTCCATTTTGTACATACACAATTTTTTTTATTCATACGTCATTGCAAGAAAAGCACCTATAAGTATGACTGTATAGTATCTTTGTGGAAGGATTCAAAGTCTTTTGGGCACATGCCCTATAAGTGATATAGCTGGGTCATATGATACTATTTCTAGCTGCGATTTCCATAGTGGCTGCTCCAATTTATGTTTCCATCAACAAAACATGAATGTTACCATTTCCCCACGTTCTTGCCAGCTTTTGTCTTCCTTTGTTTTCTTTTTTGTTTTTGTTTTATTTATTTATTTATTTTTCATTTTTTATTTTTTATTTTTTTATTCAAAGTGATTTTTATTGCTGGTGTATACAAGAGAATTTATGCCACTATAGCAGAGGCTGTGGATGACTTTTATTTGCAATTGGGTAGGAGGACCCACTTAGTTTTATAATTGAGAGACCAAAGACTTAAAAATCAGTGGGTATTGTTTTAAAGTTTAGCTTTAATGGCTACAGGGGAAGAACTAGACTTACTGCATTCTTTCCCATCCTCTAATTATACTGTTGCTTGGCAACCAGCCCATATGACTAGGCCAGAACTGTTTGCAGTCTTGGTGCCTAAAGTTGACCAATCATTTCAAAAGTCAATTTCCCTTACCCAGTCATGTAACGCGAAAGCATGTAAGTCTCTGCTTTTTTCCCCCCTTTAAAAACTCTGTACCCCTAGACCTCAGGGCCACATTCCTCTCCTGTTTCCACAGGAGGTTTGCGTCCTGTGTTCAAACGTGTATACAATTAAAAAAACCTCATGTATTTACACAGGAGTCTATTTATTTTCAGTCTTTGATATTTGTGAACTGGGCATAACAATAATAACAACCCATCTGGTGAATTCTGCTCTCTGTCAGAATCAAGCGAAATTTAGCATCCTTATCCTTTCTGTTTCTCAAGATGCTTTCCGACAGCAATGGTTTTCTTAATGAAATGATAGAGATCCTCAGGGAGGTCAGGGGCAAGGCCTTTGGACTTAAGGATTCTCAAGATTTTATTACCAGTCACAAAACGGACCTGTGCCATGCCATGTGATTCCCGCAGGATCACACCTATCTGGCAGGGAGTGAAGCATTTCTTGGCCGGTTTGTAAATGTGTCCTTCAAATTGTCAGATATCAACTTCAGCCATATGGGGACTCTATGGCAGTAGGGCAGCACCAAGTGGCACAAGCCCTTCCCTGGAGTATGTATGCGACCCATGATGGTGGAGACATGGCAGGAAAAAGCCCTTTGTTTTCTTTTTTTGTTGTTCTTTTTAAAAATATTTTATTAATTACAGTTTATTCCCTTTGTATCCCTCCTGTAGCTCCCTCCCTCTTTACCTCCAAATCCTACCACCCTCCATTTTCTCCTCCCAAGCTCCTACCCCAGTCCACTGATAGGGAAGGTCCTCCTCCCCTTCCATCTGATCCTAGTCAATCTGGTCTCATCAGGAGTGGCTGCATTGTCTTCCTCTATTTTCTTGATGATAACCATTCTAGCTAGGATGAGATAAAATGTAAAATCATTTTGATTTGTATTTCTCTGATGGATAGAGATGTTGGGCATGTTTTTAATAATTTCCTGGCCTTTTTTATGACTACTTTCTCTTTGGATCATTGGCCTGTTTATTTATTGGTAGGTTATTATGTGTTTATTTTTTCAGCTCTTCATATATTATAAATATTAACCCCTTATTGTAAGTATAGATAGTATGCTGGATCCTTTTGTGGCAACAGGAAACACTGTGGAGTGATTTTGGAAGATAAGACCTCAATTGAGAAATTGCCTCCCACCCAGATTGGCTTGTAGGCCAGCCCGTGTTACATTTTTTGATTAACAGTTGACTTGGGAGGGCTCAGCACATTTTCTGTGGTGCTAGAACTGAGCAAGTGGTCTTGGGTGCTGTAAGAAAGAAGGTGGAGCATGCCATAGAGGGCAACTCAATAAGCAGCATCCCTCTATGTCCTCTGCTTTACTCTCTTCTCATGTTCCTTCCTTGAATTGCAGCCCTGTCTTCCCTCACTGGTAGAGTATGAAAGGAGGGTTGTGAAATGAAGTAGACTCTTTGTTCCCCAAGTTGCATTTGTTCATGGTGTTTTATCACAGCAACAGAAAGTGTAACTAGGATAAAACTTCTCTCTCATTATTCAGACTGTCTATTCTGTTGATAATGTGTTGATAGCTGCACAGAGCCTTTTTAATCCCATTTTACAGTTTTGGGGGCAATTTCCTGAGCTAATGAGGTTCTATTATGAAATTTGCTGTCTAAACCTATGTCCTAATATGTCATCTTTATGTTTTACTTTATCAGGTTCAGTTTTTTTCTGATTTTAAATTATGATTTCTGATGCAGTTTGAATTGACTTTTGTACAGGATAAAAGATAAGGATCTAATTCACTTTTCTGTACACAATCTCTAGTTTTTCCAACATCATCTTTTGAAAGGCTTTTCTAGTGTATATTTTGGCACCTTTGTCAAAAATTAGGTGTCTATAACTGTGACAGCTTTTTTTTTCTTTAATTTTACTGGTCTATGTGCCTGTTCTTAGCCAAGTACCATGCTATGTTTTCTTTATATCAATAATTTTTCTCCAGTCATAATACATAGAAATTCTTCTGACATGGCCAAATGAGCCCTAGGTGCAAAAACAGTCCCTGGGTGAGAATCACTGTCATAGGCATAAATTGAAGCTCTGACATTGAATAAGTTCTTGGTGATAACTCAAGAATAAGAGATGTTAGATGTTAGAAAACCCTAATATGTGAGGCAGTAGCATAATAATAAGAACCATTATAGAACATTATCCCACCCCTAACCTGGAATATAAGACTTAGAAAATCCAACCATCTACTTCCTTTTACTGAGTGAGATAGTTGAGCAAAGAATTTGTACAAGAACTTTACTGGGACATCTCAAAGGTGGAAAAGTTTTGTCCCTCTATAAATTACTGTCATCCCTGTCAGAAGATGAAGTGTTGACATAAAAAAAAATGCCTGCTTGTATTAGCCTAAACATCCAGAATCATCAAGCTCATTTTGTTTATTTGTTTGCCATTGTGAACAAGGGCCTAACACTACATTAAGGTTTCTTGAATTTTGTTTAAGTTAAAGGTCAGATCTGTAACTTCTGTGGCTTATGTGGAATTCTGCAGATACCATCAAACTCTACCTCCTCACTGGTACTACTTCCCAATAAACCTTTTATGTTCATAGTTTTATTTTATTTAGTATTTGCTTCATTGAGAAAACTACAGTGTATTTCTCCTTCTGTAATACAGGGAAAACATAAAATAAGTATTTCAGGAGTAAGTTATTAGTGATGCCACAGAAGAACTGCGTTTGTGTGGTCTGTTCAGCTGTGCTCCCTGTACACTGTGGATAGGTCATTGGTATAATGTTCTTTTGAAATGTATACACCTTACACTTGTTCATTCAAATGCTGATTTCTCTCCCCCCGACACACTCTCTGGTTTCCATCCAGATATTGCATTGTGATACTTATTCTAAGCATCCTGCCTCAACTTTGTGTAAAGAAGCCAAAATAAAGCAACTAGCCACAATGTTGAGCAATGGGAGGAAGCAGAGGACAGGAAGGAGGGGAGGAGCAAGAGGGCAGAAAATGAGTGGGAGGAGAAAGGTGGAAGAGAGAGAGTAGAGCCGAGAGGAAGAGAGATCTTGGAACAGCATGGAAAGAATGAGCCAGACCTAAGATTTCACAAAAAGCAAGTATAGTGGGTAAAATCTAAATGTTAGGAAACTATGAGGGCTTGGAGGTTTAAGAGGGAGCAACTATTTCCCAGCATTGTGTTTTTAGGTTAACTAAATAAACCCAGTCTCTGCATAGTTATTTGGTTATACAGCTGTTTAGGATTAACAGCAAGCATTACTTAAAGATAATTATTAGTAAATATTAATCATAACATACAAAAATAAGTACCCATGATTGCTAGACACAAAGTTCATCTGCAGCTGGAACTATGAAATAGCTAAGGATACTGCTATATAGTGTGTTTTTCTAGGCATTACATAGCCAGGAAATCTTTTAACGTGTTCTTTTAAATTGCTTAACATATTTGAAAATCCCATGCCTACTAATCTGAAAGCAGTAAAATGCAACAAATAAGTTAATAAAGTAAATAAGATTCTGGTTGGTGGACCCTGCCTTGGATTTCATTGGCAGGCTAGAATATTTATTTGCCTGTGCAGTAGTCAAAACTCTAAGATGTTCACATCCATTCCATATAATCTCTTTTCCTTGTGTGCAGAAAGAACTGGCGAGCTATCTGTAATTAACAGAATGTTGCAAAGGTGATAACATGTCACCTTATGTGTAATAGAACTCTCTGAGCTAATTTGCTTGTTGAAATACTGATTAGCTTGGTGAAGACAGCTGTAATGAGTTTTGCCACGAGGAAATGAATACTTGCAACAACCAAATGAGACCTGGAAGCAGTTCTTTCCCCCAGTAATGTTTTTGATGAGGGCACAGTCGAGGTGACATCTTGGTTGCAAATTGCTCTGTGACTGCTCCCTGGACTTCTGGATGATGTAAGATAATAAATGAGTATTATTTTAAGGTGCTATATCTATGGTCCACAGCAATAAAAAGTAATATAAACTATCTGTGATTCTTGCTTTTTTTTTCTCTTGAAATTATCTTAGTGTTTACGAGACTGTAAATTTCATTTTTGTTTGTTTCAGAACACGTCTTTAACATTATTTTAAGGAAAGGCATATTTTAATACCACATTCTTCAAACTATACATAAAAACTGCAAAATATTAAAAACATTTTTTATCATGAAATTCTGTTGGTAAGATACAGAATCATATTAATCAACACTGACACTCAGTTTGACCTCACTTTCTTAAGTATTTCATTTAAAATTGGTGATGAAAAAGAGAACAACCCAACTCATCATGTAAACATAAAAAACATAAAGCAGACTTTGAGTAATTACTGATTTTTCTCCAAGACATCAAATGTTTGGGTAGTACCTTTTCACCGAATTGTTACAAACTTTCATTTCCTGTGGGAGAGAATGATTTAGATTTAACTATTAAGAATGATCAGGACAGATTTATGATGTAAGTAACTAAATTTCATTTATTAGTGATAGAAAAGAATACCAAGTGAAAAAAAATTGGTGGTTTTTCGGTTTGTATACCCCAAGAGATGTGTAATTTGCCCTATTTTAGACACAAAATCATTTTCTAGAGTGACCTTTGGTTTATTTATGTTATTACTCTGGATAATGCATAATGAATACATTTAAATATTTTTAATTTTTATTTTTTATGTTAATTACAGTTTATTCACTTTATATCCCAGCTGTGGCCCCCTCCCTTGCCCCATCCCTATCCCACCTTCCCTCCGAAATCTCCTCCCATGCCCCTCTCCAAGTCCACTGCTATGGGGAGTTCTCTTCACTTTCCATATAATCCTAACCTACCAGGCCTCATCAGGACTGACTGCACTGTCCTCCTTTGTGGCCACATAAGGCTGCTCACCTCTCAGGGGGAGGTGATCAAAGAACCAGCTACTGAGTCCTTGTCAGAGACAGTCCCTGTTCCACTTACTAGGGAACCCACTTGGATCCTGAGCTGTCATGGGCTACATCTGTGAAGGGGTTCTAGGTTATCTCCATGCATGGTCCTTGACTGGAGTCTCAGAAAAGACCACTAGGCCCAGATATTTTGGTTTGGTTCCTCTCCTTGTGGAGCTCCTGTCCCCTCCAGGTCTTTGTATCTCCCCCTTCTTTCATAAGATTCCCTGCACTCTACCCGAAGTTTGGTTGTAAGACTCAACATCTGCTTTGATACCCTTCTGGATAGAGTCTTTCAGAGGCCCTCTGTGGTAGGCTCTTGTCTTGTTTCCTGATTATCCCCTCTTCCAATGTCCATCCCATTTGCCTTTCTGAATGAGGACTGATCATCTTACCCAGGGTCCTGTTCTTACTTAGCTCCTTTAGGTGAACAGATTTTAGTGTGTTTCTCCTATATTATATGTCTAGTATCCAGTTATAAGTGAGTATATACCATGTGTGTCTTTCTGCTTCTGGGATACCTCACTCAGGATGATCTTTTCTAGATCCCACTATTTGCCTGCAGATTTCATGATTTCCTTATTTTTAATTACTGAGCAGTATTCCATGGTGTAAATGTACCACAGTTTCTGTATCCATTCCTCCATTGAGGGACACCTAGATTATCTCCACTTTCTGGCTATTACGAATAAAGCTGCTACAGACATGGTTGAATAAATATCCTTGTTGCATTAAAGAATTCCTTGATTTGTTGCTTTTTAACTGCTTTAGTTCTTTATATATTCTGGATATTAGCTCTTTGTCAGATATAAGGTTGGTGAAGATCCATTCCCTGAAAATCAAGTAATCCAATTAAAAAATGACATACAGAGCTAAACAGAGAATTCTCTGTAGAGGAATATAGAATGGCAGAGTAACACTTAAACAATTGTTCAATGTCCTTAACCATCAAGGAGATGCAAATCAAAAAGACTCTGAGATTTCACCTCACACCCATCAGACTGGCTAAGATCAGAAACTCTAGTGACAACACACACTGGAGAGGTTGTGGAGAAAGGGGAACCCTCCTCCACTGCTGGTGAGAATGTAAACTTGTACAACTACTCTGGAAATAAATCTGGAGCTTTCTCTGACAATTAGGAATAGCACTTCCTCAAGATCCAGCTATAGCATTCCTAGGCATATATCTAAAATATGCTCAAGTACACAATAAGGACATTTGCTCAACTATGTTCATAGCAGCTTTATTTGTAATACCCAGAACCTGGAAACAACCCAGTTGTCCCTCAGCTGAGAAATGGATACAGAAATTGTGGTACATTTACACAATGGAATACAAATCAGGATTTTTTTTTAAATTTTATTTTTCTCATTAGTTACATTTTGTTAATTCTGTATCCCAGCTGTATCCCTCATTCCCTCCCCAATCCCACCCTCCCTCCCTCATCTCCTCCCTGCCCCTTTCCAAGTCCACTGATAGGGGCGGACCTCCTCCCCTTTCATATGACTCACTTTTGTCAGGTATTTTCAGGACTGGCTACA
>REGO01000494.1:0-11489 GCA_010120015.1 Rhombomys opimus | reverse complement strand
TGCTGGTGGGAATGTAAACTGGTACAACCACTTTGGAAGTCAATCTGGCGCTTTCTCAGACAATTAGGAATAGCGCTTCCTCAAGACCCAGCTATACCACTGCTAGGCATATACCCAAAATTTGCTCAAGTACAACTCAGGATTTAAAAACAAGGAAATCATAAAATTTGCAGGCAGATGGTCGGAACTAGAAAAGATCATCGTGAATGAGGTGTCCCAGAAACAGAAAGACACACTGGTATATACTCACTTATAAGTGGATACTAGACTTATAATATAGGCTAAACCTACAAAAATCTGTACATCTAAAGAAGCTCAGCTAGAAGGAGGGCCCTGGGTAATATGATCAATCCTCACTCACAAAGGCAAATGGGATGGACATTGGAAGAGGGAGAAAACAGGAAACAGGACAGGAGCCTACCACTTATGAAAGACTCTACCCCACAGGTTATCAAAGCAGATGCTGAGGCTCATAACTCAACTTTATATAGAGTACAGAGAATCTTATGAAAGAAGTGGAAGAGTGGAAGATGAAAGGCCTGGCGAGGACAGCCCCTCCACAAGAAGAGCAACAGAACCAAAAATCTGGGCACAGGGTTCTTTTCTGAGGCTGATACTCTAATCGAGGACCATGCATAGAGATAACCTAGAACCCCTGCACAGATGTAGCCCATGACAGCTCAGTCTCCAAGTGGGTTCCCTAGTAATGGGAACAGGGACTGTCTGGGTCATGAACTCAGTGGCTGGCTCTTTGATCACCTCCACCCTGAGGGAGGAACAGACTTACCAGGCCATAGAGGAAGACAATGCATCCAATCTTGATGAGAACTCATAGGCTAGGGTCAGATTGAAGGGGAGGAGATCAGCCCCTATCCATGAACTGGGGGAGAGGCAAGGAAGAAGAAGAGGGAGGGAGGGTGGGATTAGGAGAACATGAGGGAGAGGGCGACAGCTGGGATACAAAGTAAATAAATTGTAATTAATAAAAAAATACATTTATAAAAAATGCATTTTTCAGAATGAAAAAAGCAAATCTGAATCAAAGACAGGGAAAAGTAAAGAGTTGTGAAATGAATTATACGTACTTTGCAATATCTGTGCAAACCTCTAAGAGTTTTAACTCTAAAAAAATTTTTATGTCCATAGTTGGCTTTTATTTTTAAATCCTTTTTAAAATTGGAAATAGATGGCTACTTAAAAAAAAGTATTTAAACATGCTTGCTAGTTTAAAATCCCTTGGTGAGGAGAATGACAATATTTATATTAAATGCCATGTTTTTTAATATCCTTTGATATGTATTCTTTCCCATGGGGGCAGGCATTTATGGTTTTAGAAAATTGTTACTACCTGTGAGAACATCACAAAACAAAGAACATATTACAGCAAAAAGTGACTTGGCATAAAAATCACATTAAAAGAAGAAAAAATGTTAGTGAGTTGTGAAGACCTCTATGTAGAAGACTTTACAGTCTATCTAGAAAAGACAGCACATGAAGAGAAAAATAGGAAATGCAACAATTTAAATAAAATTATTTTGTTTAACTTGAGAAGAAATGAATTCATTTGTATGAACATTAAAAATGTCAGCTGTATTCCCCTTTTCATGCATTGTGAAAGAAAGTACAGAGATGCTTTCAAATACTGTTTTAGATTTAAAGATACTTCAACAAACCTAGATCATAATTTCTGGCCACTCAGAACAATTGAACACCTGAAATTGAAGGGATGCTCCCAGTGTAGGACTCTTGCTTTCCCAACCTAATAGTCAGATACTCAGTTTTCTGTATTTCCTTGCACCTAGATTATAAACATTTGCCTTGGCTTTGACCAATGAGATGTTCCCATGTGATATTTCAGTCAAAGGAGACAAATGTAAGGAAGCTGATTCCATGGAGACCATTCTATGATGAATGTGATGTAGAGGCAGTGGCTTTCAGTGAACTGTTGTGGTTCAACAGCGAACTGTTGAGATTTAGAATCAGCCAGATAATCCATAATGTCTACACAGCATTTTCAACAAGGGACACCTCCAGAAAACTGTTCTGTAGTATTATTTGGTTATTTTTCTATGATAATGTATCTTCAGGATCAGGTGCCTTGTACTTCCACAAATTCAATTATATGGTTCCTATTTCCTGCTTAACCAGCTGTAACAATTTTTTATAATTGTAACCCCAAACCAAGACTGATGTGAACCCTTATGAAATGAAATAGCTATAGAAACTCTAATGATTAAAAAAAATTATTTTTAGAAAACCTGTCTAAAATTGTTGATATTTTGTGAAAAAATTTAATTTGTAACTTAGTATTTCTTTGCAAATCAATAGTATCTTGAAAATTAGGACATTAAAATGCTGCAGATGAGTGTGCTAGAGAAAGTATAAGACAAAAGAGTTGGTAGATTCTACTGTATTAGATGGGAAAATAAAACAATTATATATAGCCTAGTGTGAATAGTAAATAATGGGCACATATGATAAGCTAGAGTTGTAGAATGCTGACATTTACTGAATCTAGATGATAGGTATTCTTCCTGCATTTCATTTTTTTCTTTAAAAACAACAAGAATTATAAACTAAGAAGTTAATATTAATTGGGGAAATATATGCTTATGGTTTATCTTTTTCTGAGGCAGAATTTTACTGTATATGGTAGGCTTCCCTGGAATGTGTTATAGTAAATCAGGTTGGCTTGAAATTCACAAACCACCTGCCACAATTTCTCCAGTGCTGAGATTACTGGGAGATGCCACTACAAAAGGCCACTGGAAAGTTGAAAATTGGGGTTGGAGCAGAAATAACTCTAAGCACTGTTTTGAATTTGGTTATGAGTACCCACCAAGACTGAATGAGAAAACTTACAAAACAACACATAAAGATAAATTTACAGTGAACATCACTATTATTTAAGTAATCATTCTCAGAAATTTCTCAGCATTAGTTTGTTCATAGAGTCTACAAGTGTCCTAGCCAGTGACCTCTACACTTAATCATGAATTTAAATCTTTGCCCTCATATTAAGAATATTCTCTCTGGATAATCTTTAATGTTAATGGGTGACTTTTGTGCATATTTCCTGCCTATAAGCATTGTTATTTTATCGTAAAAGTTTGTACCTGTTTTTATTTGTTTCTCTTGTTTTAGAAATATTGAGTTTTGCAGTTAAAATGAAGTTTAGATTTTGTAAGTACAAGTTCCCATTTATTATATGTGATAATAATGCTATGCCAATTTGAAGTCCTCTAGAACTTATAGCATGCCTCACTGTGACCCAGAGAGAATAACTGACTTGTTCTGCCCATTAGTAGCTGAACAAAGTCCTCCCTATTTGAGTTTTGCTAGCCTTTCTAGGACTTCAAATGTGTTTGTATCCAAGCCATGGTTGTGGTTAACTGAAAAAACCTTAATCCCCCAAAATGTGCTATCTATATGCAGCCTTGGCCTGCTTTTTGTGACTCCATTGTTCTCTACTGCTTTATTTTCCCTCCTTAGATTAGGCTTTAACCTAATCTTAGTAATGACTAAGATGTGCCTTTCTCTCAGACATTAGCAACCTCAATACTGTTTTTTTCCACCATTTTTTCAGGTATACTCCCACAATTCAAAGCCTTTATTTACCCTTCTTTCCTCTAAGAAGAACTTTCCAGACATTTTTGCCCATCCTCTAGTTTGTGACAGTTCAGACATCTAGATATCCAGTAACAAGCAAGAAACTTTATTTCTCATGGGTGACAGTTGTACTGTCATATTAGTTACTTCCAGATTCTCTCCTATTTCTTAGCTCCATACACTATACTCCAGTATAAGGTATGCCAAAGGGCATTTTTTTGTAATCTCTATGTTATATACACACTGCTGTTTCTGGCCATCATATCACTGGAGTCTAAAATATTGGCAATTCAGGCCATACTTAAATACAAAAACACTTTAACTTCTCTCTCTCTCTCTCTCTCTCTCTCTCTCTCTCTCTCTCTCTTCTGTTTGTGTGTGTGGAGAAAATGTTCCTTTTAGCCAGATGATATTTCCTCCCTCCCTCTCATATTTAGATTGTCTGTTACTGTAAAACAAAACTCCCCAAAGCCTAGTGACTTAAAACAATATATTATTAGGACTTATTATTCTGGAAATTGACTGGGCTCAGCTAAGTGGCCCTTGGATTCTTCCAGGTGGTTAGAGTCAGATGACAGCTGGAGACATCCAAAATGGCTTCTTTAGCCACATGTCTTTCTCATCTGCTGAGATGAAAGAAAGAGTTGAAGGCTTGCCAGGCATTTCTCTCTTCCAGCCTCTTCATGTGGCTGCTTGAACTTCCTCAAAACATATAGCTTGAGGATGGTCAGACTTTTTTGTAGGACAACTGGCTTCTTTCAGGGCAAGTATTCACAGAGAGGTAGAAACTACAGGGCTTTTTCTTACCACCGAAGCAAGGAACTTTACAAAATTGTAAACACCAAGTGATTCAGAATATAAGAGATGGGTAGCGTTTCACATGAATGAAAATTAGAATGTAGCTAAAAGTCAAGTATGCATTTGTCAACCTGGCTGGTAGGACTCTAGTTATTAAATAAATATAATTACCTAAAATATAACCCTAGTGTCTTAGTTAAACATGGCAGATCCAGAGTTTCTTTTGATTAAACAAAAGGGAAAAAAAGAACATTAAACCTTAAACAGTCATCTCTAAATTTGCTTAATCTTCCATTTATTTGGAGGATTGTGATAATAGCCCAGACTTTGTTCTGTTGTTGGCTAGAGACAGACCTGCCACCATTCTAGGGCTGACAAGTCAAAACAGGTGAGCCTATATGGCATGATTCACCTTGATAGCTGTGATTACCACATAGCTCTGGGCTGGCAGAGCAGCCCACCTTCACACACACCCATGATCACTCACAACCTGAAGCTTTTCCTTGATCCTGTCAGAGATGGTAGACTGAACACACACCCAAATTCTTTCCAGTGAGACATTTTTGTGAAATCTTTGGCAGCATGTTGGCTGGCAAAGTCATCTGGCTGGCACACTCCTCCAGCATCATGTTATGGCACTGCCACCTCTACTCTGTAGAGTTTCGACATTTCATTTTGCACACCCTGTACAATGTGAGTCATTCGGCTTGCAGAGGAAGAGGAGGCGGTGGCCATCTGGTAGTCATGAGTAGATGACAAATACCCTGCACTTCGAATTTTCATCCTCATTTCACAATATTTAAGTAAACATATTTTGTAACCACTTTTTTCAGAGTTTCTTAGTGTTTGAAATGGATTTTTTAAAAACATTGTATGAAGCTACCTTTTCTCTTTTCTTTTAGACAACTGTATTTATTACTAAAATGATGACAGCAACCGTCACAACGTAATGTGTTATTGTGTAGCCAGAACAAAAATAATACACACCTAAATCTCATGATTAAGCCCCATGCTATTTCAGAACAACTGTGATGAGAAGCCTTTCCACCATGCACAGCTCCATGGTAACCTCTGCTGTTTGACTGCAAAAATCCAACTATTACAGCCCATCAAAACAAAAAGTTTCCAAGTTGGGTTTATTTAGCATCTTTTTGTGCTATATTACAGGCTGAAAGCAAATTGAAGAGAAAAAAATGATGGACACTCTATACTTAAATTGTAAGAGACAGATTAGATCTATAAAGCAAACTAGAACTACTCTGAGTTCTCATTTTGGATGAGCTTTAAGCCAGGCAACATGGCTCCACATAGGATTGAGTCAATCCTTTCTCACCTTATTTGAAAATGTTAGCAGATAACAGCAAAAACTAGAGAAACAGAAAAAGAAGAAAAGCAAATATAAAGGTGTGAACCCAAACATCAGGGCCTCAAGATGCTTTAAGTTTGGGTGTGGGCCACCTAAAATCCCAAAGAAGTGCAGAATATGTGACAGGAAGGATTACCAATTTTCAAGTAAGATAATGTTTTGGTATTAAAATTTGAACAAATTTCTTACAGAGCTTTGGTGACATATCCCAGGTGGTACAAGGGCAGGCATGTCCTTAAGATTTAATAAGGCTATTTCTTTTAATTTTGATGATGAAAAATGTGTGCAGTTGAGAAAATGAATACATTTCTGCTGACAAGCAGAAAAAGTGAGAAATGGACCTTCTGGCAGCCAGACCATTGCATTTTCAACTCACAAAAACAGTGAAAGGGGAAAAATAAAATAAAGCCACCAGGCAATCACAAAAATAAAGAGATGATCTTCTTCTCTGAGTAAGATTAAATGACTATTTTTTTCTTTACTCATGATAACTTCTTTATTTATGAAAACCATTGTGTTACCCACCAGTGGTTCTCAAACTTCCTAATGCTGCAACCCCTTAATTCAGTGTCTCAGGTTATGGTGATCCCTAAGCATAAATTTATTTTCATTGTTAATCCATAGCTATAATTTTCATACTGTAATGAATCATAATGTAATTATACCATGTTTTCTGGTGGTATCAGGGGAACCTTGTGAAAGGGTCATTTGACAAACCCCATAATACTCCAAGGAGATCATGACCAACAGGATGAGAACTGCTACAAAGTTACCCCTGATATTTGGGAGTGTGAAATACAGAGATATCCTTTCTTCCATAATGTCTTTGGAGGATCACTTTTAGAAGAAACAGGTCCTTGAGAGACTCCTGTCTGCTCTGTTTTTCTAAGGGCTTCAAGACCCCTGGTGTTAGCTCTATTTTGCTGAAACTAGCTTATAAATTTACTTTTAAAATTCCTACATATTTGTGGTAGATGAGTTTTCATAGAAAGAAACACAGTTCAGCAAAGGTGATTCAGTGAGTACTGACAAAGCAGTATTTCTGTTCACTGTCTTGTTTACAACAGGGTTCTTCATGTAAGGGAACACCTATGCTTCTCTTAGATCATCATATCTTAATATTCATCTTACCCCAGGTCCTCTTTCTTGTTTATCTTCTTTATGTGTACAGATTTTAGTGTGTTTATCCTATCTTATAAGTCTAGTACCTATTTATAAGTAAGTATATACCGTGTGTGTCTTTCTGCTCCTGGGATACCTCAGGATGATCTTTTCTAGATCCTACCATTTGCCTGCAAATTTTACGATTTCTTTCTTTTTAATTCCTGAGTAGTATTCCATTGTGTCCCATATCAGTGGTCTTGGAAGGGGACAAGGAGGAGATGAGGGAGGGAGGGTGAGATTGGGAGGGAAAGATGAAAAGGCTACTGCTGGGATACAAAGTGAATGACCTGTGATTTATATATATATAAATAAATTATATATATATTTATATATATATATATATAAATTCTCAGTGGACTTGGATAGGGGAAAGGGAGAAAAAGAGAAAGAAAGGGTGAGGTTGGGAGGGGTTACGGAGGGGAATAGAGCTGGGATACAAAATGAATAAACTAATTAATAAAAAATAAATCAATAAAAATATCATAATATTCTTTTGTTGCTCAGGCTTTCAGTACAAACTAACTTGTAGTTTGTTGAGGATTATACTCTCTTATTGAAGTCTCAAGATGTTAGCAGGTATTTTGTCCCTAGCTTACTACAGTTCCATGTCCCACAAAGAAACCCTTTAACAGTAAGAAATTTTTTCTAAATTTATTCTTATTATTTTTTATGGCTTTTGCTTTTTTATTATTATCATTTATTACTATTTATGCAATTAGTATCCCTGCAGAGCCCCCTCCCTTGTCTCCTCCCAATCTTACTCTTGCTCCTTCTTCTCCCTCTATGCCCTTCCCTAGTCCACTGATGGGGAGGCTCTCCTCCCCTTCTATCTGACCCTAGCTTATCCAGGAATGAATGCATTGTCTTTCTCTGGGGCCAGGCAAGGCTGCAACCCCTAGAGCGAGGTGATCAGAGAGTCAGCCATTCATTTCATGCCAGAGACAGCTCCTGCTCCCCTTACTAGGGAACCCATTTGGAAACTGAGTCTATGGGCTATATCTGAGCCAGGGTTTTTCGGTCCTCTCCATGCATGGTCCTTGGTTGGGTTACCATTCTCTTCATTGGCCCCAGGCTCAGGATTTTTGGTTCTATTTGTCTTTTAGAGCTCCTGTCCCCTCCAGGTCTTTCTATCTCTCCCTTCTTTCATAAAATTCCATGTATTCTGCCCAAAGTTTGGCTATGAGTCTCAGCCTCTGCTTTGATCTCTCCATCAGTAGAGTCTTTCAGAGACCCTATGTGGTAGGCTTCTGTCCTGTTCACTGTCTTTTCCTGCTTCCGATGTATAGCACATTTGCCTTTCTAAATGAGGATTGAGCATCTTCCCTAGGGTCTTCCTTGTTTAGCTTCTTTAGGAGCATAGATTTTAGTATGTTTATCTTATGTTATATGTCTAATATCCACTTATGAGTATGTACATACAGTGTGTGTGTGTCTTTCTGTTTCTGGGTTACCTCACTCCAGATGACCTTTTCTAGTTTTTACAATTTGCCTGCAAATTTGATTATTTCCTTGTTTTTTTAATTGCTGAGTAGTATTCCATTGTGTAAATGAACCACAATTTCTGTATCCATTCCTCCACTGAGGGACACCTAGGTTGTTTCCAGATAGAGCTACTAGGAATATGACTGAGCAAATGTCCTTCTTGTATACTTAAGCATATTTTGAATATATGCCTAAGAGTGGTATAGCTGGATACTGAGGAAGTACTATTCCTAATTGTCTGAGAAAGTGACAGATTGATTTCCGAAGTAGTTGTGCAAGTTTACATTCCCACCAGCAATAGAGGAAGGTCCCCCTTTCTCCACATCCTCTCCAGCATGTGCTGACACTTGAGTTTTTGATCTTAGCCATTCTAAGGGGGTAAGGTGAAATCTCAGGGTTATTTGATTTGCATTTCCCTGATGACTAAGGAGCATTTAAGTGTTTCTCTGCCATTCGATATTCCTCTTTTAAAATTCTCTGCTTGGGTATGTACCCCATTTTTAAATTGGATTACTTGGCTTATTGCTATTTAACTTCAAAATTTCATTATATATTCTGGATATTAACTCTCTGTCAGATATAGGGTTGGTGAAGCTCCTTTCCCAGTCTGTAGGCTGTTATTTTGTTCTGACAGCAGTGTCCTTTGCTTTACAGAAGCTTTTCAGTTTCATGAGGTCCCATTTATTGATTATTGATCTTAGAGCCTGTGCTGTTGCATGTACTGTTCAGGGAGTTGTCTCCTGTACCAACAGGGTCAAGGCTCTTCCCCAGTTTTTTTTTTTTTTTTTTTTTTTTTTTTTAGCAATTTTGAGTTTTTTGTTTTTTCCATATGAAATTGTGAATTGTTCTTTTAAAGTATGTAAAGAATTGTTTTGGTATTTTGCTGGGAATTGCATTGAATCTGTAGATTGCTTGTGGTAAGATGGCCATTTTCACTATGTTAATCCTACTAATCCATGAGCATGGGAGATCTTTCCATCTTCTGTTATCTTCTTCATTTTTTTTCTTCAGAGACTTGATTTTTTTTTTCATACAAGTATTTCACTTTCTTGGTCAGAGTCACACTAAGGTACTTTATGTTATTTGTGGCTATTGTAAAGGGTGTTGTTTCCCTAATTTCTTTCTCAGTCTTTTTGTCTTTTGTATACATGAGGGCTACTAATTTTTTTTTTGAGTTAAAGAATTTTTTTTCTCACAAAGCAGATGTCATGATTTCTTAGCCTCATAACTGTCTTGTTATTTTTACTTTTTCTAAGTGCTTATTTGTTATCATCAGTGTCCTTTATTTTTTCTAGCATTCCATGAAATACCTGGAATCATTTCTTAAATACAAAGAACCTCAGAATGCCTAAGGTTGATGCTAGCCACCATACCCTCTTTCTAGGTAATGGCCAATGCCTGACTTGTCCATGGAAATCTCAACCTATATCTCACATTGAGCCCTTCCTGTATACCTACAAACTTGAAATTACATCCTTATTTCTAAGATGAAGGAAAGTTCAGAGGTTTTAAGTCTGCTCTATGACCTGGAAATTGGTATATAGTGGTGTAGACCTGCATGAACCTGAAGTCTTCATTCAACCTTTCTTTTTTTTTAATATTCCTCAATGCTCTCTTTTAAGGCTTTATGTCTGGACTTTTCTTCCTTATTGAGTACGTATAGGATTCTGACTCATGGGGTAAGAGGTAAAGGCCCAGATGATATCTGCAAAGCACCTGATACATAACTGAGGGTCTATACTGGACCTAAGTCATGTATTTCCTGTCTGTAATATAACAGGATTCCTCCTTGACCTCAGGACAGATCAACTCTGCTCTTTGTGGTATGTCATCTTCCTCATCCTATTCCTGGGCCTTCAACTTTCCACATTCACGAGGCAACATCAAAGTTAGAGACCCTGAGAATGCATGACCTCTTTCTATTATATCACACAGAATAATCCCTGCTCAGTTCCTAAGTAGTCCTTTCTAGATGACACACTAGTAAAATTAGATCACCTCCGGAAATACAGTTACTTTAATTGTGAAGATCCCTTTTAAGACAAGAATTTACTTGAAGAAGGAATATCACACACTACTGTAAAAATCACCCACTGCTAAGATCAGACTTGTTCTTCATCCATCCTTCTTATGGCAGTTCTTTCTGATGGGAGGGAAGAAAAGCCTTCTGCATGTGCTTCTCCATTTCACTGCCAGACTCACTCAGGAAGACCAGTCATTGGTACAGAATGAGGAGAGGAAAGCAAGTATATTCATGGCATCTAAGGATCATAAATGACCTTAAGTCCAGGTAAAACCCATACCAATGTAGATGCAAGAATCTGTTCAAGAACCAACCAACAATTGCTACATGGGCTAGGATTAATAACTTCACTGACAATGGAGTCTAGTCTGGGGAATAAGAAGAGAAATAGAGTATTGTATACATACATGCTCACCCCACTAAGACAAAATAGACTGAAAACCACAAATTAGACTTGGTAAATTTTGCTTCCCCAAACAGTAAACATAACCACCACACTTTACCATTTTTCCAGGATTTTCTTCAAAAGCACATATATCTTTGTTTATGCAAAAATCCAAAAGACTAATAATTCAAAATAGTATACCCTGAGAGAGGAATTGGATTCTTTACCAGTGACTAGAATTTTTAGTTTCCATTTATCAGATTGAAGATTTGCTTCTAAAACACCCCCATTAGCATAAGAAAAGACACAAAAGAACCTCCACTCATTGATACATTGAAGTCCCATGAAGAATAATTTATCGAGGAGCCAAGATGGCGGCACCGGGAGAGCACCTTGTATAAGAAGCAGGACAGCACTCTCCGTGCAGCGACCAGGAGACTGAACTCTGGGCCCCGAAACCACAGCGGTCGTGTTTCCCAGGTGAGGGGAGGCTCCCACGGCCTGGGAATCGGTCAGGTCCTCTCTCGGCTGCCCAGCCAGAACCCGGAAGAGTTCCTGGGTGATGCGGACTTTGGGTCTCCGGGCTGGAGCCGCCAGCCTGCGTGTCCCCATCAGTTCCCCAGGCTGATCCGTGGGCACAAGGGTGCCTGAGGCTGGGAGTC
>REGO01000493.1:1347933-1362692 GCA_010120015.1 Rhombomys opimus | reverse complement strand
GGAGGTGATCGAAGAGCCTGTCACTGAGTTCATGTCAGAGACAGCCCCTGTACCCCTTACTAGGAAGCCCATTTGTAGACTGAGCTGCCATGGGCTTCTTCTGAGCAAGGGTTCTAATTTCTCTCCATGCATTGTCCTTGGTTGGAGAATCAGTCTCTGCAGGCCCCCCCGGGAACAGGTATTCTGGCTCTGTTGTTCTCCCTTGGGTTTTCTGTCCCGTCCAGGTCTTTCTATCTCCCTCTTATTCCATGTTTTCCTGCACTCTGCTCAAAGTTTGGCTAGAGTCTCAGTATCTCCTTCGATACCCTGGTGGGCAGTCTTTCAGAGGTCCTCTGTGGAAGGCTCCTTCCTGTTCCTTGTCTTCTCCTACTTCTGATATCTATCCAGAGGGCCCTTATGAGTGAGGTTTCAGTCTCTTTCCTAGGGTCCTTCTTGTTTAACTTCTTCAGGACTATAGATTTTAGTATCTTTATCCTATATAAGGTGGCTAATGAGCATATACCATATGTGCCGTTCTGCTTCCAGGTGACCTCACTCAGGATGATCTTTTCTAGATCCCACCATTTGCCTGCAAATTTTATGATTTTCTTTCTTTTTAATTTCTGAGAAAATTGTTTCACATAATATATTTTGACTATTTTATCTTCTCCAGTCCCCCTACATTCTATCCCCCTGCTAAACTAACATTATGTTTTTCCCTTTTTTCTCAAAAAAAAAAAACATAAGCCACCCCTCAAGAAACACACACACACACACACACACACACATACATACACACATAACATGAAAATCAAATAATAAGTAAATGATCAATAATATGGAAAATTCTAAAACTAACCAAGCCTAAAAAAATCCATAAAAATACCGTTGAGTTTGCTTTGTGTTGGCCACCCACTGCTGGGCATATGGCCTGACCTGAAGTATGGTGGTTATACTTTCGCATTACTTTGAATAAAATGATTTTCTCTTGGACCACAATTATCACTTGGTGGCAGCTTCTTGGTTATAATTGGGACCCTGCATCACCTTTCCCATCTCAGTGTGAGGTTCCTATTTAACATTGAACATGTTTTGGCTTTGTGTACACTGCCACAGATTCTGTGAGTTCATATGGGCAAAACTGCACAGAAATTAAAAGTGAAGAATAGAGAACCAATAATAAGACAGAATAAGTATGAGGGAGACCAATGCCGTTGATCAAAATTTACCAAGGCTCTAAACTGATACTATGACAAATTAGCATCTACACTATGGCCAGGTACATCAAAAGGCAATACATGAAATTCTGAGACAAACCTAGCAAGGGGGCAATCAAATATATCTGTAGTTATCAGGTGTGCTGCTTTTGTGTCCGTTATTATGTGTCTTCACCTCCATGCTATTTGTTTTCAGTACATACACTTGATAAATTTGTTCTCTGTATTAAAAAACATGGCCCTGTTCTAAGATTTACCCATGTTCTACCATGAATCTGCCCAGACTGAGGTCATGAGGGAAAACAATACGTGCCATTTTATTAATTACTCATTTTCATATAACGAATTCTAAGCAGTGCTTTGAAAAATTATACATTTCCTTTTTGACAATTTTTTGGGAGAAAGAATTTTAGCCTGATAAAAAATGAGTCTCAGACTTTCAGGTTCTAATGGAACAAAATTAAGAGAGAATACAAGAACTTAATTTTATTTATGGTGCCCTCAATGAAAGGGTTCATTTCCAAGATCACATGACTATTGGTACATTTGCTTCTAATAAATTGGAAACAACCTACTTTAGTAAAGCCAATGAAGAAAAGAATTAAAATGGATAAAAGTTATTTATTTTACTTATTAAAATCGATTATATAGGTCACACCAATATGAAGGGGAAAATGAAGTTATACAGGGAATACCAGGAAGCAATGAAAATCTAGGGGTCTCATTAGAGCCCTTCCTACATACTTAGTAAAGAAAAAAAATCCATTTTTCATATTTACCCTGGTCAGTAAAATTTATTATTGCTTCTTACTTACTAGGGATGATAAATATCATAAGTTCTGTACTTACGGTACTCTTTAAGTCTACAGCTACTACTTGATCTTGATCATTTTCAATGCTATATCTGGTAAAAATGAAACCAAGACATGCCAGCATATGTGCAGTGGTTTGGGTAAATTCTATCATAAAACACTGTAATAAATGGGTGTTTCATAGGACAATTGTGGAGGTCTCTCCAAAAGCAGGGCCAGTAGATTGTTGATCTAGGTGAGGAAAGAAGAAAATCAAGTTCAACATGATTCAGAGTCTGGCCTTGGGAAGGTTATCATGCATATTTAAGCACAACACAATTTTGGGGAAAAAATGTTCACTGCTGGTAAATAACTTTGTGTACAACAAAGCTTACAACACGACTAGATTACAAGTATTTTCAAAGTACAAATGACTTCTTTGGAAAAGATGGATTTTGTTGACTTTGAAAAAATGCTCAAGATAAAATTCTATGCATTAAGAGTCTGTTATAAGCATAAGAGTTTTGAGGAGTCAGACGTGGTCTGGTCCTACAGAAAGCATAGTTCACCACATTATTGACTACATCCATTCCCAGGATTCCAGGCAGATAGAAGGTTATACATCATTTTCTTTCCAGGTATATAACAGCAGATATTTATTTTATGCTACAGACTGTATTAATCCATCCACTTGGGTGTTCAGATGGGGTAGACAATCCATTGACAGATGGTAAGAGATGGAAAATATATTTGTGAGTAGAAGAGTAACCTGTGTGTACAATAAAGAGTGAAAATATGTGACTAGGAAAATCCTTCATACTGCAATGCAAATCTTATACCTATTATAGTAAAAAGAGAAATTCAGATTGGAGAATTAGAGGCACGGACTATAATAAATTGCCAAAAAATGACTCAGCCAAGCTATTAAAAACATATTGCCGATTACAGAAGCCTAAGAATAGGCAGAAGAAACTAGATCCCTGGCCTTCTATCATGTTCTGTAATTGGCTAGAACGTTTTTTAAAATATTTTATTTTAATTTTTATTAATTTCACTTTATTCACTTTGTATCCCCCCTGTATCTCCCTCCCTCCTCCTCTCCCAATACCACCCTCCTTCCCCCTTCTCCACATATGCCACTCCCCAAGTACACTGATAGGGGATGTCCTCCTCTCCTTTCTTCTGATCCTAGTCTATCAAGTATCATCAGGAGTGGCTGCATTGTCATCTTCTGTGACCTAGTAAGGCTGCTCCACCCTCGGGGGGGGAGGGGGAGCAATAAAAAAGCAGGCCAATCAGCTCATGTCAGAGACAGTCCCTGCCCCATTACTATGGAACCCACTTGGACACTGAACTGCCATGGGCTACATCTGTGCACGGGTTCAAGGTTATCTCCATGCATGGTCCTTTGTTGGAGTATCAGCCTCAGAAAAGACCCCTGTGCCCAGATTTTTTGTTTTTGTTGCTCTCCTTGTGGAACTCCTGTCCTCTCCAGGTCTTACTATTCTCCACTTCTTTCATAAGATTCCCTGCTCTCTGCCCAAACATAATTCTCAGCATCTGTTTTGATATGCTGCAGGATAGAGCCTTTCAGAGGCCCTCTGTGGCAGGCTCCTGTCCTGTTCCCTGTTTTCTTCTTCTTCTCATGTCCATCCTCTTTGCCTTTCTGAATGGGGCAATATGTACTTCTCGTGAGCTGAGAGTGCCTGAGAGGCATTGAGAGCTGGAGACATGTGGTTCACTGTGTACCTTACAATGGAGTGACAAAATAGTAAGAAAGATCAAAGTTTCATTCTTGCATGGTGATTCAGTTTAAGTCTTAGTTTTCCTATGAAATCACTACTTATTCAACAGAATTTGTACGGGATCTTCATAATCACAAAGGCCAGGTACATTCCAAAGCTTTCTCTAGGACTTAGAACTCATTTAATTGGGAGTTCTCTGGCTAGATCCAGAGCTGACTGATGTCAAAATGATGTCACATGCTAACACACACACACACACACACACACACACACACATTACACACACACACACAGGCACAGGGGGATGGGAGGGAGATACACTTTGACAACTTGGATTTAGGATATCAGAATTTCATTCAATTTGGAGTGGCTATGAATAGATAGCTTTAGACTCTGAAGAACAACACTCAAAATAGTAAAATTTCTTCAAGGTAATATTCACTGTGGATATTCCAACCATCCTTTATTTTACTTACCCATCCATCTCACTCTTTCTCTCTACCTAGTTACAACATTCTTTTTTAATGAGAATGTTAAAATACACCTCATTTTTTTTTCACGTTTTTACCTTTATATTTCATATGTCCTACAATCTCCTCTCTGGAGTCTTCCAAAAAGACGTGACCGAAAAAAAGACTTGGTAGAAATAATAATTCTTAGTTTATCTGTACCAAATAAACAGGGATTCACATTCTCTAATTTTGAAATTTTTTTCATACAAGTCTTTGACTTGCTTGGTTAGGGTTACACCAAGGTACTTTATGTCATTTGTCGCTATTGTGAAGGGTATTGTTTCTCTATTTTCTTTCTAAGCCCTTTTGTCTATCCCATTAGCTTTCTCAGTAAGGATTGAACAGCTTCCCTAGGGTCCTCATTCTTGTTTATCTTTTTCAGGAGTATCACTTTTATTATGTTTATCCTTTATTATAGGACTAATATCCATTTATAAATGAATATATACCATGTGGTTTTTTTGTTTCTGGGTTTTTTGTTTCTGGGTCACTGAGAATGATTTTTTCTAGTTTCCACCGATAGCCACAAAGTACTTTGGTGTGACTGTAACCCAGCAAATGAAAGATGTTTGAAAAAAATCTTCAAGTCTCTGAAGAAAGAAATTGAAGAAGATATCAGAAGATGGAAAGATCTCCCGTGCTTATGGATTGGTAGGATTAACAGTAAAAATGGCCATTTTACCAAAAGCAATCAACAGATTCAAAGAAATTCCCTTCAAAATACCAACACAAATTCTTTACAGAACTTGAAAGAATAATTCTCAATTTCATATGGAGAAATACAAAACCCAGAATTGCTAAAATAATTCTCTAACATAAAAGCTTCTGGAGGTATCTCAATCCTTGATTTCAAGCAGTACTGTAGAGCAACAGTAATAAAAACTGCCCAATTTTTAAAAAATGCTTTCTCAACTGAACATTGCTATTATTGAAACTTTGTGAGGACCAGTGGGTACCTCGATACAATTTTAGATCTTTTTAGTTGTTAAGTCTTCTACAGAAGATTCTTATTCATGTTTACAACTGCATGCTATGTACTGTTCCATCATGATTTTTACTTGCACAGGGACTCTGAGGACTAGAAAATTCTGTATGTGTTGTTTTGTTTTCCTTCCTTCTTTCTTTTTTCTTTCTTTCTTTCTTTCTTTCTTTCTTTCTTTCTTTCTTTCTTTCTTTCCTTCCTTCCTTCCTTCCTTCTTTCTTTCTTTCTTTCCTGCTTTCGTTTTTGAACTCTTATTACAAATTGATTTCTTCACATTATGTATTATATTTGTTTCTCCTCACCCTACTCTTGATAGTTTTTTCCCATCTTAAAACCCTTCTGGCTCCATGCCCCTTTTGCATTTCTTTAGAAAACAAACCAGCATCTAAGAAATAATGATAAAATGACAGAATAAAAAACAAAATAATAAATAAAACAATAATAATAATTACAAAATAATAAGAACACAATAAATAATAAATAAAACAGCATAAACAAAGTGAATGAAAAGAGCCAATGTAAACTGTAATGAACACAGTAGATGCAGACACACACATGTGCACACATAAAAATCACATTAACATGAAAAATGAGAAGCTATAAGCTATATGTAAATACTTTCTCATTTAAATGATTATATTTTACATATTAATCAGTCTACGAATTTATGATTTATATGTAAAAATAATTATTCAAGTTTTAATCTTTTAGAAGTCTATAACTAACTTTAAAATGTTTACCCTAAGTAAATTATAGCAAGTTTTTCTGTATGATCTTTGCTGTTTATGGGTAAGATTATTATTGTGCATATTTGTATATAATAAAATGAAAACATAGTTTGCTTCCTAGGAACTTCTAAAATTGCTTCCTAGACAACCCTCTGTTTAATAGCACTTGGTGTGTATTAATCTATCTTATCTAATCTTTTAGTTCTAATAAAAATACTCCCAAATTGCTATTTAGCAGCATAAACAGTATTAATTATAACATATAAAATTGAATTAAATTATTTATATTTTCCAACACTATACTGAAAATGCAATTCTCCCAAGAATCATTTAGTGCACTTTTATTATGTAGGTTATATTTCTTGTACATGGAAATCTTTACTGATCATATTGACAACTTCATTCCACACTAGCAAAAATGAGATGCAAGCCATTGTAGGGTCAATTATTTTTATGATATTCAAAAAAATTTCATTGTCAAAACTTATGATAGATGTTGACCTGAAATATTACATGATGAAAACAATTATTTTTTTCTGAGAACTGTCGACTTTACTGTCAATATTTTATGTTAATAAGTTGTTATGAAGAAATAGGTACTTAGTGGTCTCATAAACAGAGCACATGTCTAAAGACTTAAGGTGTTTTTTGAATACCAAACAATGAGAAGTTTAACATTCAGCAACCTAGAAACTAGAGAAAAAGTATCTCATGTAAAATATCTCAAATCATTATTGCAAATTTAGCAACTAAAATACGATTAGTGAAGCCAGTGTAGTACTGAGTAGAAAGACATTTCTTTGTTTCTCAAATATAATAAAAATCAGCAAATAGTTTAATCCATTCGGGTAAATGACTAAAAATATCATTGGCCCGAAATCATCATTCTACTGAGAGGAACACCAGATTGCCGCTAAATTACATTCTCCCCAAGTGCTTACTTTGTTACTACTCTAGTCATTCTGTGTTTCCATCCCACATTGTAAGTATGTGGGAAGGTTTACAATGATTGCTGCGAGAACCATTCCCAAAAACATAAAAGATATCTTTATCATTGCTGTGTTCTTGACTGTTTGCTTGATGTTGGCAGACACTCAAGGTCTTTGTGGAAACTAAAATTTCTCCTGACAAATTTTCTACTTTATTCATAACATAACATTCTTTTTTTATGTAGCTTTGTGCCTGTTTTAAAACTTCGGTGGTGCATATTGTAGCTGGGAACAGACTTATTCCACTCATTTTTAAGAACATATTTAAACATCTGAAAGACTAACTGCTTTTGATGTGACATTGGGTAAAACGCTTAATGTCTAAGGACATCCAGTCAAACGTTCAGGGTCTCAATTACTTTACGTTTTTCACACATCTATTTAACCTTCTGAGTGCCGTTATTCTTGTTTTATGTTAGACATCAATTGCACAGCATGTAAAAGATGGTTATAATGACCACTTATGAAAAAATAAAATGTCCAAAAAGAGAGTGGCTTGTGATAGTTTCAAAATACCTGAGAATGAAAATCTTGTTACCCCAAGTTGCAGACAGAGATTATTCTATGTAGCCACTGGAATAATGCAGTGATCTTTCAGAATCACGTTGCCTATGCACATTGGTTATTGGAAATGGAAATTTTAAATAAAAGACAGTGACATTAATTAAATAGTAATTTATCATACACTCTAATAGCTATGTTTTTCATGCTTTTTTGGAGCAAAAAAACTTAAAAGAACGCACTTGTTTTAAATAGCCACGTAAAGGACCAGGAAGTAGTAAATATTTTCTAGTTTGCAATAAGATAAGACATTTCATATTCATATTCATAATTCATTCTGCTAGGTTTCAGATTGTGTGTACTTGTCAAAACTATTAAATCTTTATTATTATTATTTTTTTGTTTTGGCTAGGTTTCTAACTATTAAATGAAGTTCCAGGTTCCTGGGTATACAGGTAAAGAGCCACACAGACTCTAGAAAGTACTGGAATATTAATTTAACTCTTAATAAAAGCTAAAGAAGTGTTATTTTATTCTCCATTCTAGGAAAAACAAAGCAAGTACCATATTCTCCAATCTCTGTAACATTTTCTTGCCTAGGGTTTTATGTCCTTAGTTTGATTAATATTTCTAGAAGGATTCCTGAAGAGTAAAATTAATCATACACCCATAACATTTATCAGACCAATGAAGCCAAAGATATTTGTTTAATGAAGGCACACAGATCATACTAGATAATTATTTTTATTTTGGCCTTAAAGACATGTATATTTCAAGTAATATACATTCTAAGGAATATTTCTAAAAATACCAAAATATTTTCAAATCTGATTAAGAAAACATAACCTATTACAACATAATGACAACCAAAAATTTATTTTGTGTAGGAAAGCATTCATTATTGTACAAAATTTCAGGTTTAGTCACATCTGGGCAAGTTCATTTCATTCCTTAGTCTTATACTTAGAAAGTGGTGAAACAAAATCTTCTTATTTTCCTGTAGTGTTGTTATTTCTTAAAGAAATCTAATTGACCTGAGTAACTGAAGAGAGTGTATCATATTATTTACAACTACACTATGCATTGTAGATAAGAAGCTTTTGTTTGATTAGTGTGTAAATTTACTAGCTATTTAAATAGATAAGTTAGACATTAGAAAAATAGAAACACAAAGCAGAATGTTAAACAAAGTTAAGGATAGTGATTCTTCAAAATCAGAGAAGAAAACAACTTGTCTTAAGGAAAACCCCCTTGAGGTTGCCACATTTAGTTCAAGAACAGTTCTTGTGTTTGAAACAGCTCTTATTATCCACTAAAAGGCCAAAGATTTGGGATATAGAAAACTGGAGTGTATCTGAAAAAAGTAGAGGGAGAAGAAAGTGACCACTGAAAATGCTAAATACGGTTATGGCTGCTAGTAGCCAAGTGTGTGTGCATATGTGTGTGTGTGTGTGTGTGTGTGTGTGTGTGTGTGTGTGTGTTTGTGTGTGTTTGTGTGTGTGTTTGTACAAGCATGCATCCTCTCTATTTGCTCATTCAGTGAGAACTCACTAGTTAAACGTTTATTCTAGGAGTCGTGGTAACAATACAGGTTTGAGCACGAGCATGATCCCCTCAATTCAGTCTTTAACTTATAACGTATTTAGATTGCTATCTTTCATCAAAGTGGAAATACAGGGTCAACATGTTCATTTCACAGGGGGTTTCTTTTTTTTAATTTTATTTTTCTTTTTAGTTACATTTTGTTAACTCTGTGTCCCAGCTGTATCCCACTCCCTCATTCCCTCCCCAACCCCACACTCCCTCCCTGGTCTCCTCCCTGCCCCTTTCCAAGTCCACTGATAGGGGAGGACCTCCTCCCCTTTCATTTGACCCTGTTTTTTCAGGTGTCTTCAGGGCTGGCTGCAAAGTCCTCCTCTGTGGCCTAACAGGACCGCTACTCCCCTGGGGGAGGGTGGGAGGTCAAAGAACCTGCCCTTGAGATCCTGTTAGAAATAGTCCTTCCAAAGTAAGGGGAACCAGAGGTTTTCTTTAAAAAAAAAATTAATCATTTTTTTTCAAAAACAAAAGGTCAGTATAAGATGTAATCAGTTCTGAACAGTCTAATACATGTAATATTCAACCATAAATTCATGTTTCTGCATTATTATACTCAAATATTTGAAATGATGCACTTTGGGCTGCTGGGTGTCAACCAAGGTAAGCAATTCAGAAGAAATTAATAATTTCAAATTCAACACACATAAGGAACTATTTTTTAGCTTTAAGATGTTTATTTTCATCTACTTTAAATATTCACTTATCTGTTAACCCTCCAACACACACCTACCTCCCTTTCCAAAAACAAGCAGTATTTCCTTTAAATTATTATGAAATGTCCTTTAAAATTATAACACATATATATCAATTTCATTCAAGATATAAAATATTTTCTCAAAAACCTGTTCTACTAGAATATAATAATGTAAATCTAATATACTTATTTATTTACAAATTGCATTGGATGATTGAATTTTCAATTGTAAAAGTACATAAAATTAATACTTTGCTTTGCTGGATGATATACAAAATAAATACAGAAATTTTAATTTATAGTGGAAAAAATATCCCCAACTGCTGGGAAACAATTTGACAGTAGAGCTAAATTTCTGAACAATATAAATATTTTTGGGATCCAGTATGTGTAAGTTTGACTCAACTGCTTTCTCAAAGAGAGCCAGCTCTTACTCTTTCAATCTCCTTGCACAAAGATGAATTACTATCTGAACTAAAAATTAATTTATCCCTCAGGAAATATGAGGAAAGAGCTACCAGTCTGCTAGGTAAGAAATAACTTTAAAATAGAATCAAAATGTGAGTTTTTCTTAAAATTGAACTTATTCCTTATACAGTAAGGGTCTAGGATAGGCAATAAGTTCAATCTATTATATGATTTATTGTGTCTGTACATATTTTTCACATTTTCTCACAGTGTTTTCTTTCTATTTTTATAAATATATAGATGAACCTATACAGTTAGAGTCAATCATTGAATAAAACTTGGATATTCAAGGGACAAAGCACAATTTAATTTATTTGTGCCATATTGGACTATTTTTCACCCAATTTCCTATTAATGGGAGGATTAAGAGGCAATGTTAAGTTTTACTTTACTGGTCTATGAGAAGATCACAATTTATTACTCTTATTAACTGCTCTTGAATTTGAATTGTCATATTGAAACCACAGTATTCTATTACGTTTTTCTCTTTAAAATATTCATGTTTCATTAACACTGAGGTGGAACCCAAAGTACGAACTTGATGAAGGCCAAAATTACTGGTATAACTCAGTAGTTTTTAGCTAGATCAGTAGGCTTAGAGCAGATTATATGTTCTACGATCCCAAAGGAAGTGAATATTACTTATAGGACTAAGAGGGTTTTTAGGGGATAGCAGACAAAGTAATGGTACAACTCTGAAAGCATTAAGGATTGATCATACTTACATACATGAGTCTACTTAGCCTACAACCCACGGAATGTGCTGAGCAACCACAAACTGGTAAGACTACATGCATACCACTGTTTACTTTGTTAGTTGTGCAGTTATTCAGTGCACATAAACACCTGCATTGTCCAATGGCAACAGAAAAAGATGCTATGGAAACATTTTTAATGATTTTTAAGCACAGACAAGCACGAAAACACACAGAAACACGTCTACACACCTGTACATGCACAAAACATACATACACATATTAAGAGTTCTGAGGACGATATCTGTTCAATTATTGTGATTTAAAGTGTTTTGAAAACTTTTGTGATACAATTTCAGTGTTTGGAAGTTAAAAGGAAAAAGAAAAAACTAAAAGGTTGGGAAGAAAGAAAGATAAATGAAGGAGGAAATAGGATAACAAAGAAAGGAAGCAGGGGAGAAGAAAACAATGTCATTTGTTATTACTCTGTTGAAGAAAAGACGTTACCAGCAACAAAATTGAAATATATATACTGCTAATGATAGCACATTAGATGAAAAATATGGGGCTGGAATGATGATCAGTGATTTTGAACATTGACTGCTCTTATAGAGAATCTGGTTTCAATTCCTAGCACCCACATGGAGGCTCACAACTGTCCATAACTTCCAATGTAAAAAAAAAAAATCACTTGCATTTTTCTGTGGCCTCTGGTTACCAGGCACACATGTGGTACACTATCATATTTGCCTATAATACACATACACACACACACACACACACACACACACACACACGGCATAAAATATAACTTAGAATAGTGTTTAAATGCATCATAATTACTTTTTTCTAAAATAATAATCTGAATTTTTATTATTTTGATTCACACTTGAATTCTAATGACAGATAAAAGATGTGGATTTGGGATATAGAAAACTGGAGTGTATCTGAAAAAAGTAGAGGGAGAAGAAAGTGTAATAATATTGTATGAAAAAAACCTTTATTTTCAATAAATATGTCACATCAATATTTGAGAAAAACTAAGAGAGATTGACAAACAAGATATGTGAGTGATAAATAAATAAATAAAAATATGTGAGTGAATGATTCACATTATATTGACCACTCTAAGACCCAGTTTAGAAAGCCTAGAAAACATTTTTAGTTAAAATGAAAGAGAACCATACTAGGTTGGGACACAGGTAGGAAGAGATGCTCACTCACCTTCCAGTCCACCTGTTGCCCTGTAGCTGTCTAGTTCCAGGTGTTCTTGGTCATGCCCTACCTTCATTTCCTGTCCTCTAAACCTTGGAGTGGTTGCAATTTTCAACTTTCCCATGAGCCTTCCCTTCTGACCAATTCCCATTCCTTTGTTTCAGCCTATGATAATTAGAAACACTTTCTATTCTGGGTCTTTAATGTCCACTTTAAATATTAGTAGTATTTTTATGTTAATATTAATTTATTATTTTTTAATTTAATTTAATTTTTTATTATTAGTTACATTTTATTACCTCTGTTTCCCAGCTGTATCCTGCTCCCTTATTCCCTTCCAATCCTACCCTCCCTCCCTAACCTCCTCCCTGCCCTTTTCCATGTCCACTGATTGGGGAGGACCTCCTCCGCTTTCATCTGGCCCTGTTTTATCAGGTATCTTCAGGACTGGCTGCAAAGTCCTCCTCTGTGGCTTAGCAGACCTGCTCCTCCCTTGGGGGGTGGGGAGGTCAAAGAGCCTGCCATTGAGTTCCTGGCAGAAATAGTCCCTGTTCCCCTTACTACTGGAAACCAATTGGTTACTGAGATATCATGGGCTTCACCCGAGCAAAAGTTCTAGGTTATATCCATACATGGTCCAGGGCCAGAAGGACTCAATGCAGAATTCTACCAGACCTTCAAATATTAGTAGTCTTAATGTTCCAATCAAAAGGCAAAGCATGACTGAATAGATCAAAAACATTATCAAATCTGTACACCTAAAGAAACCAAGCAAGAAGGAGGACCCTGGGTAGGACAATAAATCTTCACTCAAGAAGACAACCAGGATGGACATTGGAAGAAGGAGAAAACAAGACAGGAGCCTACCACAAAGGGCCTCTGAAAGACTCTACCCAGCAGTGTATCAAAGCAGATGGGGAGACTTATCACCAAACTTTGGCAGAGTGCAGGGAATCTTATGAAAGAAGGGAGAGTTAGTAAGACCTGGAGAGGACAGGAGCTCCACAAGGAGAGTGACATTGCCAAAATATCTGAGCACAGGGGTCTTTTCTGAGACTGATACTCCAACCAAGTACCATTCATGGATATTTCCTAGAACCCCTGCTCAGATGTAGCCCATGGCAGCTCAGTCTCCCTAGTAATGGGAACAGGGACTGTCTCTGACAGGAACTCTGTGACTGGCTCTTTGACCACCTCCCTCTGAGGGGGGAACAGCCTTGCCAGGCCACAGAGGAAGAAATGCAGCCAATCCTGATGAGACTTGATAAACTAAGGTCAGATGGAAGGGGAGGAGGACCTCCCCTTTCAGTGTACTTGGAAAAGGGCATGGGAGGAAAAGAGGTAAGGAGGGTAGGATTGGAAGGGAAAGTGGGAGGGGGCTACAGATGGTATACAAAGTGAAAAAAAAACTGTGATTAATGTAAAATAATAATAATAATAATAAAGAACCATTATCTACTAGTTGTTTACAGAATACCCATCATAGCTTTAAAAATATGGACCACCTAAGATTAAAAGACAGATACACATACTCCAATTAAATGAGACCAAGAAGAAAGCAGATGCAGCTATCCTAACATCTGAAAAAAAAATAGAAAAAAGAAAGAAAGAGAGAGCTCAAGTGAGCAGACTTAGAAATGTATAAGGAAACATTAAGATAAACACCTAAGGATTTCAGGATATCCAAAGAGGTATTTCCTCCCTGACCCAGTTGTCCTTGAGTAGAGAGTTTTTCAGTTTCCATGTATGTGTAGGATTTTTGTTATTTCTGTTATTGTTGAGGTCTAGTTTTAGACCATGGAAGTCTGATATGATAAAGAGGATTATTTTGATTTTTTCTTGTATCTGGTGGAGATTTCTTTGTGCCCATCTATATGGTCAATTTTGAATAAGGTTCCAAGAGATGCTGAGAAGAACCTATACTCTTCTGTGTTTGGGTGAAAGGTTCTGTAGACATCAGTTAGGTACATTTAATTTAAGACCACTGTAAGTGTGGTTATACCTCTGTTTAGCTTCTGGCTCAATGATCTGTGCCTCAGCAAGAGTGGCATGTTGAAGTCTCCCACTATAAAGGGGTTGGGATCAATGTGTGATTTAAGCTTTAGTAATGTTACTTTGACAAATTCAGGAGCTTTTGTGTTTGGTGCATAGATGTTAAGGATTGTGAAGTCTACCTGGAGGATTTTTCCTTTGATGAGAATGAAATGTCCCTCTCCACTTCTTTGATTAAGTTTCGTTGAAAGTCTGTTTTATTAAATATTAGGATCGCTACTCCTAATATCTTGCTTCTTCAGTACATTTTCTTGGAAAACTTTTTCCAGCCCTTTACTCTGAAGCAGTGTCTATCTTTGTTGCAGAAATGTGTTTGTGGAATGTAGCAGAATGTTGGATTTTATTTCTGCAACCAATCTTTTAGCTGTGTCTTTTTAATAGAGAGTTGATACCATTGATGTCAATATATATTAATGGCCAAAGATTGTTAGTTCCTTTTATTGTGGAGGTGTTTCCATAATAAGAGAACCAGGGGCTGTCTCTGACATGAACTGAGTGGCCTGCTCTTACTTCATATCCTTCTGTGGGGTGCAGCCTTGCCAGGCCACAGAGGAAGATGGTTTAGTCAGCCTCGATAAGATCTGATAAGCTA
>REGO01000493.1:1255345-1285378 GCA_010120015.1 Rhombomys opimus | reverse complement strand
AAAAAAAAATACTAATTAAATTAAATAGCAACAGAAAACATCAAATCTGCAATTCTGCCCTGGGGTAAGGTAAAGTTAAATAAGCAGTTCCACTGTTGTTTCTGTTTTCTTCTTCACCAGACTAATGTTGACACGGTGGAAAGCAGGACTGAAATACTTTACAATGTTTCAGATTTTCATTTTTACAGATCAAGGTTCATTGTGACTTTTGTTGTTGTTTGCTGATCATAATTAGGTATTTTTTTTTTACTTTTTCTAGTTCTTAGTATTCAAAAGCATATACACAAAAAATATAATCATGCTTATTCCGTTTTATCCTCCAAATATTATTGACACCCTCAACAAGAACCTTCCCATCTCCCCATTTTTCTTCTTCTATTTCTTTCTTTCCTTCCTTCTTTCTTTCTTTCTTTGTTTCTTTCTTCCTTCCTTCCTTCCTTCCTTCCTTCCTTCCTTCCTTCCTTCCTTTCTTTCTTTGCCTAATTAGTTTTTGTTTGGTGGACCATTGAATTCCGTCATTGCTACCCATATGGGAATCCTGTGTGGTCATGCAGCGGAACATGGAATTTCTATGAGTTGCCACATCTTCAAAAAAACATTGTGATTTTTTTTTAAGGGAATTCTCTCCCCCAGCAAATGTTTGTAGTTTGTTACCAAACATGAATGTACTACGTATTGTGTCCTGCTAGAGAGATTTTTAATTATCTATGCATGTATTAACCGCTTTGTAGATTAACTGCTTTGTAGATCATGTTTTCCCTGAAAGTTGTACAGCCCTTTATACTCTGTCTTCTATATTAATCCTCTGTGCCATCTGGAACGCAACAACCTCCTGAGAAGCAGATGAAAATAAACTTTTACTGGGATGATTCCATACTCCATGGAAAATATCATAACATATAGACATGATTCCTCTGCCTTTTGAAGTTGCTTTAACTTCAGGGATATTTTCAATGCTTCTTTGGTGTGGAACCCCGTGCTCCAGTTCCCTTTCTGTTGCCGTGGTAAAACACTGAGCAAAAGCAACTTGATGAGGAAAAGGGTTATTTGGCTTACCATGTCTGTGTTTATATCAGTTTCCTATGCAATCCACCTCCATCTCTGTATACACTGTGCAGCAGACAGTGGTCTGGGTCCCCCTTCATCAATTAATAATGAAGAATCCCACACAGACACATGCACAGGTGCCCTGATGAGGAGAATTACTTACATTACACTTCTTCAAGTCGTTTTAGGCTGTGTCAAAGTAAAAGTCCCCGCTAGGGCACCTCTAAGAATCACTTTTAAAAAAGTCACGTGTGTCAAATGCAGAATGGCATAGGCATGCATGTGAAGTAGGAAATACAAAGCTCTGTGGAGAGAATAACAGCAACAGTAGTAAACTAACAGCTTTTTAGTTAGTGAGTAACAGCATGAGTAACTGCATACCTTGTGATTCACAAGTGGGAAGGAGACAGAAAGGTACTGGAGATATCTTAAGCATCCAGAATCCTCAAATTGCCCCAAATGAACACTTCCTCCTCCAAACCCATACCTCCTAATCCTTCCCAATCAGTCCTACCAATTGAGGACCAAATATTTGAACCTATGAATAGATGCCAGGCATTTTCATGCACACTGTCACATTATGGTGTCAGATCTGGATAATTCTGGAGAATAAAACATTCTCTGTGTCATTTTCATCTTGAATATTCCTGGTGAATTTAGTCCTTGTAATAACTTATAAACCCCCATAATACAGAAGATACAGGTGGTCATTGACAGACTGTAGTAAACGAATATTCATTTTAGATTACAGAAGTTGTTCATAGAAAAATTACTTTGATTATAATTTATTACTATGTATTTGATGAGGACCCTTGGTAGATAAAACAGTGTAGAAGAAAATCCAGAAGTAGCACATTAGGTATTTTTTATTATTTTGTTTTGTTTAATGTGTGTGTATATACAGGCATGTGAGAGTCTGCACAATGCATTGCAGACAAGAATGTTGGATAACATAGAAATATAGGAATTTTTATGAACAAAACAAAAGTTCAAACATTGTGTTCATTTATATCAGTGTTTTTTTTTAAGCTAAAAAGGTACAGAGCTTAAAACAAGTTAATGTTTACTGAGTTGTCAAATATGATAATAAATTATCTAGCACTGAGCATGCCTTTTAGTATTGAAAATGCAAAAAAAAAAAAAAGCCAGAGACTGGGACAAAATAAGAAAGTTAAACTAAACTTTAATTATATCTTTGCAAACAAGACAAAACAAAAAAAATGTGTGTACAATGATAGTACATAAATTAGTCAGAGTTTTTTCAAGCCCATCATCAACTCAGATATACTTTAGTTTAGATATATGTTATCATACTGTATAAACGCAGATGCACCTCTGTATTTCAAGATAATAACCACCTCTGTTTTTCAAGATAATTATGCCAAATATTGCGAATATTATAGTTTCACAAAATGACGAGGCTAAAGTTGAAGCAAAGAAGTTGAACGACCAATGTATCAATATGTATATGTATGTATATATACAGATATACATGTAAGTATATATGTATGTATATACATATATATATATATATATACATATATACATATATATATATATATATATATATATATATCAACAATAGTCTACTTTAAGAAAACAACAGATTGCTTCCAGGCTAGTTTCTTAAACTGATGATGGCATTGCTCCAAATTCACAGTATAACACTTCACGTTTATGTTCAAGAAATAAGTCAAAAGCCTTTCTCTTAAAAAATAATTATAAAACATCAAATGGCACTTCATTGATTTATTTCACATTTTTATTAATGAGAGATATCTCTCAATCATCTACTGATATATTCATCTGCCAAATGAAAATTCAATATTGTCTGTGTTTACCAAATACTGTAACTGAAGCACAGGGAAATGACTTTCTCAGTGTGTTATGGCATGGTGATGGATCCCGACCAAAGAATTGTGGGAAAAAAAAAATGGATATTCATCTTTTCAAGTATTCTCAAGTACTTACAGGTACTTTTTGTAAAGACTCTTGAAGATAATAAGAACAAGCTTAAACGTTAAGAAATTGGCTGTCCAAGATGGCAGCAACCAGCTCGCTCCATATCGGAGGGGCATAGGATCTGAAACTCTGAAATTCATGAGTGGAGGGGCAACTGAAGCCAGAAAATCTACATTCAGGCTTCCTGGGTGAGAGGGACAACCCATGAGCTGGCACAGTTTGGATTCAGGTCACCCGTGGATGTCTCCAGGGACTGAGATTGGCAAATATTCAACACCCTTGCACTTCCCCTTGCCCTGAGCATGTGCTTTCCTCCTCTGCAGAGGCAGCAGTTGTTGCCCCAAGCAGGAGCCTCCACTCTCAGTGACTGAAAAGTGAGAAGCAGGCATCCCAAGGTTGCAGCTGCAGAAGGGCAGTGGCTAGTCCAAGCAGGAGCCTCCATGCTGAGGGACTGAGACTGCAGAGGCAGTTACCGCAAGTACAGCTATCCCTGCTCAGTGGCCAAACAGTGCACACCACTGAGCTGATGGATTTCCTACACTGTCATTTGCTCCTGCAGGCCCAGGTAGAAAACAGGGGGAACTCCTGTGCTTTCTTTTTAGGCCAACAAGCAAGTGAGTGTACCTTCAAGATAGTACTTGCAGAAAACATTTCCAGGGTCCCTATACCCTAGCAGCCAGACATTAGATCCCTCCCACCCACACCCCCACTGTGGGCAACATAGGGATCCTTGGGGCAGAGTTCTCAACATTGAAGGCCCTGGTCTACCCGGGTAGTAGAGGCAAACAAATACCTGGAGCCCAGACAGATCTGAATACCAGGAGGACATTACAACAGACCTATCAGGCGCTGAGCTCTTCAGGGCACCTGAACATGTACATTGTACTGGTGGACAATGCCAGCACCAACACTCTCTCCTGAGCTTAAGCTCCACCCTTACAGGCATCTACAGGCTCCAGCACCCTAACCCTCAAGTCACACTTCTACACACAAGCCTGTCCTTACACATATGTGCCTGTGACCTCCCTCCCTTTACAACGGAAACACCAACATCCACTCTCAAACCAGAGGACCCCTCTCATTTTCCTAAACAAACAGATGGACCCAGTCTGAAGTACAGACTATAAGAACAAACAGGGAAGGTTACAGGCAAGCAGAAGTCCAGAGGTCAGCAACAGAACACATCCAACAAAAATCAGAACATCAAGGCTTCACCAACAACCCCCCAAATCAATGGATATGCTCATTCATTGGAAAAACAAGAAAACAAATTTGAAGCTATGCTTATCCATTTATTAGAGGCACATAAAGAGGAAATGAACAGAACAATAGAGGCCATCATGGAAAGACAGGAATCTACATTCAAACAGATGAAGAAAATGGTGCAAGACCCAAACAAAATTAGAATCAATAAATAAAACACAGAGAAAACCCTGGAGCTAGAAAACTTGGAGAAAAGAGCAGGAACCACAAAGATAAGCATCACCAACAGAATACAAGAGGTGGAAAAGAGAATCTCAGGTGCTGAAGATACACTTGCAGAAATTTATATATCTCTCAAAGTAAAATAAGAAAAGTTCTAAACACAAAACATCCAAGAAATCAAGGACCCCACAAAAAAACAAAAATCTAAAAATAATGGAAATAGATTTAAAAAAAAAGATTCCAGGCTCCAAGGTCCAGCTTATCTTTTCAAGAAAATCATAGAAGAAAATTTTCCCAACTTAAAGAAAGAGATGTTGTTAAACATACCAGACATCTACAAAGCATCAAATAGACTAGACCAGAAAAGAAACTCTTCATGTCACATAATAGTCAAAACTCTAATTCTACTGAACAAAGAAAAAAAATATTAAAAGCAACAAGGGAAAGAGGTCAACAAACATATAAAAGTACACCTATTAGAATTACATCAGACTTCTCAACAGAAACTATGAAAGCCAGAAGAGTCTGGGAAAATGTCATGCAAACTCTAAGAGATCACAAATGCCAACCCAGACTATTATACCCAGCAGAACTTGCAATCAACATAGATGCAGAAAACAAAATATTCCATGACAAAACCAAACTTAAAACAATATCTACACAGCAACCCAGTCCTATAGAAGATGCTAGAAGGAAAAGACCAATCCAACAAAATCAACTATACCCAAGAAAACACGGGATATAGATAACTTCACAACAAAGAATTAAAAGAAAACAAGCATTGGCACACAGGTATACCACCAAATCCACAATAAAAGGAACATTCATTGGTCACTATTACCCATCAATATCAAATAACTCAACCCTCCAATAAAAAGACACAGACTAACCAAAAGGTTGCGGAAACAGGATCCAACTTTCTGCTACATCCAGGAAACACAACCCTGAAACAAAGATAAACACTACCTCAAAGTAAAAGTCTGGACAAATGTTTTTCAAGCAAATGGACCCAGTAAACAAGCTAGGTAGCTATCCTAATATCTAATAAAATAGGCTTTCAACCGAAATTAATCAAAAAAGGATGAGGAAGGGCACTTCATTCTCATCAAAGGAAAAGTCCACTAGGATGACATCACATCACAAATGATTTAATTGGAACAAAATATCCTGCCTGAACAGCATTTCCCACCTTGAGGATATATAGTCTCTTTCCCAGAGAGGTACCAGGAAATAGTCCAGAATTCGATCATAGCCAGCAAGAAATTTAAGACCCAAATTTAAGTAAAAGTTGAATGACAAACCGAAAGTGGCAAAATATTCCCACCAACAGTCAATTTGCTGTATAAATATATCTACATATATGTGAAGCAATAATAATAATAATAATAATAATAATAATAAATCTATTGCATTCTTACACACACATATATATATGTATATATAACACCCATATACAGAAACACACATAAATATATATAATAAATATGCATAAATATGTATATATACAATCACACATACATCTTTCTACATACATACATACATACTCTCAAAAAAGCTGTACAAATAAAGATACAGTTTTAAAAAAGACTTAAATAACATATGGGAATATAAAAACAAAATACAATGCAGAAGTTATAATTAGCAATCGAGTAAATGACAAATGTAAATAAAAATATAGCTATTATTTTATATAGCTATTAAAATAAAGCATTTGTGATTATGCAATACTAAAGTGTGTTGAATACTTCAATTAAGAGAAAAGATTGGATGATTAATTTATTAAGCATGACTAAATATATAATCTGTATGGGAAAGCTGTGGCAAATACATTGTTGTAGATAAATAGACAGTACAAAAGAAATAAATCTGTATCTATGTTTTATTCTACCTGAAGGAATCCATATAATTATTAATTTAAAAATAAAAAAAATATTTCTCAAAGCCTAAGAGGATAGGTCCATTATCTGTGTAGTGGCGTTTAGTAGGGGTCTCTTGCTGTGTCATGATATGGTAGACATGATCAAAATAGGAGAGAACATGCACATCACTGAGGAAAAAGCAGAGAAAGCATGAGAGAACATATATTTACTTTTGTTAAAACTTTTGTTGTATATAGAATTCTGACATATCCCCACTTTTTCTTTCCAGCAATAAATTCAAACTTCCTTTCAGTTATTCACTCTCACAGCAAGCAATGGAATTTGGTGAAGTGATTCATAGATAACATTAGAAGCTGAAGTTTCAAGACATAAAATTTACATAGATATTTTTTTCTGAGAGAAAAAAGAGAATTCTACCTGAGGCTGTCTTTTTGTTGTTGTTGTTTTTGAATTGAGTATGAAAACATTCACTGATGGTCGCTACTTCAGTAATGTAGCTTCTGGACAAGAGCCAATAAGTCAATATTGTCTTCAGGCCCATAGCATAACAAAGCAGGTTTTGCAATCACTTAAACGAAAAAGCAAATCTTAATCAACTGATGTGATCATAGTTTCTGCCAACAACTTGAGTGTATCTGAAAGATAATGACACTGCCAACACAAGAAAGCATTCTGGACTGTGTTTGAAGCTTTGAGTGGGATTATTGAGAATTAGTGAAGGCATATTATTTGAAACTTCCTAAAATACTGTAATGATAAAAAATAAATACAGTTTTGTTTGCTAGCAGCACTTTTTTGGTAAGAATGTTGAAAATCTACCTTTTATTACTTTAAGAAAAAGAAATCACATGAAGGCTACACAGTTATAGAAGTGAGTAGTGGAGCAGTTCAGAGTGGTTCCTCAACTAAAGCCAAAGCTTCCTGTTTGTGTGTTCATTGTTCTAAGCAAAACTTTTCACACAATGAATGATAGATACATTACCTTTTCTTTGTCACAGCTGTACACTATCACAAGCCAAGAATATGTTTGGTAAATTTTACTGGCTGAAAACACCCTCCAGGACCATGTGTCTTACATGGGAGCAAGATGTTGGGATGAAGATTTTCTTTCTAGGGATACACAGAGTTAATGTCTAGATAAATCAATGATACACCTATACAACTGAGAATGATCACCACTTTCTTAGGAAGCCAGGGTGCTGGGAACTTGATGACTAAATGGTCTGAAGCTGAGGAACAAAAAGAGTGAAATTTGTATACTATAAAAGGTAATCTTGAGACATACATTTCTCTTTTTTCTATTTTTAATTCTTTATTATTATTATTTACACTGTATTCACTTTGTATCTCAATTGTAGCCCCCTCTCTCTTCTCAACCCAGTCCCACCCCCTTCCTCTCCCTCCTCTATTCATCTGAAAGTGTAGGCTTCCTGTCCTTTCTGGGTCATTTTGTATGCCCCTTCTTCCATAAAACTCCTTGTACTGTGTCCAAAATTTGGCTCTGAGTCACTGCATCTGCTTTGTCCCCCTGCTGGGTGGATGCTTTTAGAGGACATCTGTAGTAGGCTCCAGTCCTGTTTCCTCTCTTCTACCACTGCCAGTGTCTGTCCTGATTTTCCTTCTGAATGAAAATTAGGCATCTTCCCTAGGATCCTCATTGTCTTTTAGTTTCTTCAGGTGTGTAGATTTTAGCATGTTTATAATATATAATATGGCTAATATCCACTTATATGTGATTATATACCATGAATGTCTCTCTGCTTCTGGGATAACTCACTCAGTATGACCTTTTCTAGTTCCATCCATTTGCACACAAATTTCATGATTTCCTTGTTTTTAATAGCTGAGTAGTATTCCATTATGTAAATGTACCACAATTTCTGCATCCATTCCTCCACTGAGGGACATCTGGGTTGTTTCCAGCTTCTGGCTATTACAAATAAAGCTGTTACAAACATAGTTAAGCAATTATCCAAAAGACTTTCGACCATACAACAACTACATTTGCTCAGTTATGTTCCTAGCAGCTTCATTTGTAATAGTGAGGTATATTTCTTAAAGATACATAGATTGAAAGGGGAGAGTGGGGGTGCACTAATGCAGGATTCATTCCAAGAAATAGGACACAATCAAGCTCAAGATAACCTGGGTGGAGGGAGTTAAATGACATGGGAAAGAATTTGGGATGGGTTATGGAAAGCAGCATGATCATCAGTATAGTTGCTCCAACCAGATATCTAGGTATCTGTCTCCTTGTAGATACCTACTCCTAGATAGCCTTTAGGCAGAATAACTGATTTAGAAGATAACAAAGAAACGGGAATACAAATTCTTCCATTTTTGACTTCCAGTAAGGACATTATTGGAATGCCTGTTTCGGGTTCTCTGCCCAGACTAAGTTTTTATCTCTGGCTTTCATCAATAGCAAATGTAATTATTCATTTCATCAGTATTTATATATGGCCAATTAAATCTTTTTTTTAATCCTAAATAAAAAACTAATACTGTATATTATTGTTCTTATATTAAAAGGTAGAGATGAAAAATAAATTGATAAACCAAAAGATATTTTGTACCACTCATATGCACACACATTCTCATACTCACACACGCATACACACATACATACATAAGCACACACATACACACAGTTCTGCGATTCTCACTGACAACTGTTTCCTATCCTGATTATTTTTCATAGATTTAATTTTGAATTGTGTCTTGGTAATTGTGTCTGAAGCTGGTGATCTTTTGTGAGGATTAAGGACATTTGAAAGATGCAGTTTGTATTTGTCTGATCTCAAATTTATATTACTAGTGTCAAATTCTTCTCTGTCCTGAACTTAGATTCCAAAGCTCAATAATAATCTTGTTTTAATGACATGTGAGCATATACACAGTTCACTTCTGTTTAGAGCAAACTCTACAGCTGGATTACTTTTATCCATATCCTCATTTAAACTTTTACTATTTATATGATATGGGAGGGGTTAATTCCATTCTCTATCCCAATATAGTAGCTAAAAAGTTTGACATTCTGTTTCCTCTCTTCTACTGCTTCTGGTATCTACCCTCCTGTTTGCCATTCTGAATGAGATTTAAGCATCCTGCCTAGGGTCCTCCTTAGTGTTTAGCTTCTTTAGGTCTATAGATGGCTGTCCTATATTATATGGCTAATATCTGCTTATAAATGAGTATATACTATGTCTGTCTTTATATTTCTGGGTTACCTCACTCAGGATGAACTCTTCTAGTTTACGTGCAAATTTCATGAATTCCTTGTTTTCATAGCTGAGTAGTATTCCATTGTGCAGATGTACCAGATCAGAGCCCAATATAGAAGATCCTCTGAAAAAATTCACTCCACAGGGGATTAAACAGATCTGATACTCAGAGACAAACTTTGGGCAGAAGGCAGCCAGTCTTATGTAAGAAGAGAGGGGTGGGATTAGAGGGCAATGGAGGGGACTGGAGCCCCACAAAGAAACCAACAAAACTAAAAGTTCTGAGCATAGGGCATCCTGCAGAGACTGATGCACCAACCAACGACCATGGGTGGAGAGGACCTAGAGCCCCTGCTCAGATGAAGCTGATTGGTATCTCAGTCCCCAGGTGGGTCTCTAAGTGTGGGGATCAGGGGCTACCTCTATCACGAACTCAGTTGACTGCTCTTTGATCACTCACCCCTGATGATGCAGCCTTGCCAGGCCATGGAGGTAGAGGATTCAAGCAGTCCTGATGAGACTTAACAAGCTATGGGCAGATGGCAATAGTGGAGAACTCCTCCTTTCAATAGACCAGCAGAAGGGGATGGTGGGAAGAAGAAGAGAGGGTGGGACTGGGGAGAGTTGCAGGAGGGGGTTTCAATTGGGATATATAATGAATAAATTGTGAAGAAAAAAATTAGAAACAAAACATTAAAAAAAAAAAAGGTTTGACATTCAAAACCACAATCCCTTCTACCCTATTGCAAAAATAAAGAATTTAAAACAAATGATCAAGAACAAAAACTTTTTTAAATATTTACTGTTAAACAACACCATGAATTAAGTAAATGTTTATTTTAAAATTATAAAGAAAAAGGTATTCCATTCTAAATAGGTAGCTGATTAAATTCTTACATTTATTTATTAGTAATATGCAGTATGGGTGTGGGAGGGAAAAAAGAACTAACTATGGGCTTCTGCTCTTGCCCTTTCACCCTGGGATCTGGACTTTGAACTCAGCCCATTGGGCTTCTGTGGCAAGTAGAGGGTGAACCTGCTAAGCCATCTCCATGTGATGGAAAACTGCCCTAAAGGAAGAAATAGTCTGAAGCCTCTAGTAAAATAAACTCTTAATGTTAGCACACACTTATACAAGGAGAAATATACTAGTTATGTTTATTAAATTTTGATAATATCAATACTATATATCAGAAATTATAATTTATGTACATATACTTATATATAATATATATTAAAAGATGCAAATAATTTAGATATACAGTAAAAATAAACAATAGGAAGTATTATTCAATATGAGGTTATTTGGTTCTGAAGTCAGAAAAATCATTTCACCATTTTCATATTTTAAAGGTTCACATTTTCATAGGCATGCATTTTTCATTTTAATGAAAATATGCTTCAAGAAGAGCTAACATGCAGATGCTCGTCACAGCCTCTCCAGCATCCAACTTCAGTGGATTTCACTTCACTCTGTTAGATCCAGGACTCAAGTATTCCATGAAAGTGTTTAACCGGCATAGTGGTAGAACATAGAAACCACTGTAACTACATGAAATATGATGAAATTAATGTGCAAAAGAATTTATAAAAATTATTAAGAGGCATATGAGGAAAACTGTCACAAGGTCAAGCTTCAGAATCTTTACTGCTCGACATCACATGTACAAGTTTTGTGTCAAAAGTCAGAGAATATTTTGTTTGAATCCAATGTCAGTGAGCCCTAAAGAAGCAATCACTGAAGATGTGGTGTCCACAGGTTTTCTTGACTAATATAAAACGTTTTTCTTCCTAAATGCTTGCTATAATTAGGTCAAATTTAATTTATTATTTTATTTTAATTTTTTTGATTAAATTTAGTTATGCATAGATGTGAGCTGTTTCTCTGTGAAGGCATGTGCACTTGCGTGCAGGTACCCATTCAAGCCAAAGGGATCAAACTGGCTGAAACTGTGGTTTCAGATGCTTGTGAGCTTCTTGATACGGGTTCCCTAACTCATGTACTCTGAAAGAACAAATGCTCTTGATCATGTGGCCATCTCTCTAGCACCAACCGTAAGATATTACTTAAAAAAAAAAAAAACCAACAACAACAACAAAAAACCTTTATAAGAGGAGTAGAAAGTATTAGCTCAATGTACCAAAATGGCATCACATAATATTTAGAAGTTCAAATGTTAGCCATGGATTAAAACACAGTTTTTTTTTTTGTCTTTTTTTTTTTTAATTTAGGTTAGCAAAGAGTTGTTACAATAAACAATATCTTAGCAGGAATAATTGATTCAATGACATGCTCACAAATGTAATTCAAGAACACATCACAGATATCATCCAACATGACCAAGTAGGTTTCATTTCAGACATGCAGGGGGTGGGGCTCAAAATACAGAAATCCATCAATATAATTCACCATATAAACAAAATGAAAGAAAAATAAAACACACATGATCTCTTTAGATGCCAAAAAAGCATTTGACAAAATCCAACACCCATTCATGTTTGAAGTTTTAGAGAGATCGGGGATACAAGGCCCATACCTAAACATAGTAAAGGCGATATACAGCAAACCTATAGTCAATATCAAACTAAATGGAGAGAAAATTAAATCAATCTAACTAAAATCAGGACAAGGCAAGGCTGCCCACTCTCTCCATATCTCTTCAACATAGTTCTGGAAGTCCTTGTAGAGTAATAAGACATCTAAAAGAGATCAAGTAGATACAATCTGGAAAAGAAGAAGTCAAAGTATCACTATTCACATATGATATGATAATATACATAGTGATCCCCAAAATTCTACAGAGAATGCCTGCAGGTTATCGATACCTTCAGCAGAGTGACTGGATATAAAATTAACAACAACAACAACAACAACAACAAAAAAAAAAGCAGAAGCTCTCCTAAATACAAAAGACTAACAGGCTGAGAAGAAAATTAGGAAAAATAAAAAAGAAACAGCTTTTACAATAGCCACAAATAACATACAGTACCTTGGTATGACTCTAACCAAGAAACTGAAAGATTTTTATGAAACACATTCAAGTCTGTGAGGAAAGAAATTTAAGAAGATGGAAAGATTTCCAATGCTCATGGACTGGTAGGATTAACATAGTGAAAATGGCCATCTTCCCAAAAAATCTCTACAGATTCAATGGAATACCCAGAAAAATACTAATACAATTATTTATAGACCTTGAAAGAACAATTCTTAATTTCATATGAAAAACAAAACAAACAAACAAACAAATGCCCAGAATAGCTAAAACAATCCTGTACACTAAAAGATCATCTGGAGGAATCTCCATCCCTGATCTCAAGCTGTACTATAGAGCATCAGTAATAAAAACTTCATGGTACTGGCATCAAAACATAATACATAATAGTGGATCAATGAAATCAAATAGAAGACCCAGAAAGGAATTTACACACCTATGGGCACTTGATTTTCGCCAAAGAAGCCAAAACCATACAATGGAAAAAGACAGCATAGTCAACAAATGGTGCTGGTCTATCTAGATGTCTACATGTAGAAAAATGCAAGTAGACTCTTATTTATCACCCTGCACAAAATTACAGTCCAAGTGGATCAAAAAAGACCTCAACATAAAACCAGACACACTAAACCTGCTAGAAGAAAAAGAATCTTCAACTTATGGGTATAGGAGACAACTTTCTGTACAGAAAACCAACATCACAGGCCCTCTGATCAACATTCAAGAAATAGGACCTATTGAAACTGAAAATCTTCTTGATAGCAAAAAAGACACTGTCAGCAGAACAAAATGACAGCCTACAGACTGGTAAATATCTTCAACCACCCTACATCTGACAGAGAGCTAGTATCCAGAATATATAAAGAACTCAGGAAGTTAAACACCAACAAATCAAGTAATCCAATGAAAAAAAATGGGGTACAGAGCTAATCAAAGAATTCTCAACAGAGGAATATCAGACGATGGTACAGAGTGCAAGGAATCTGATGAAAGAACAGGGAAATAGAAAGACCGGGATGGAACAAGCACTCCACAAGAAGACCAACAGATCCAAAATATCTGGGCCCAGGGGTCTTTTCTGAGACTGATGTTCCAACCAAGGACTGTTCATGGATATAACCTAGAACCCTGGCACAGATGTAGTCCATGACAGCTCAGTCTCCAAGTGGGTTGCCTAATAAGGGGAAAAAGGCTGTCTCAGACATGACCTCACTGGATGGATGACCTCCCCTGAAGTGAGGGCAGCCTTACCAAGGTACAAAGGAAGACAATGCAGATAGTCCTGATGAGACCTGATAGGCTAGGTCAGATGAAAGGGGAGAAGGACCTGCCCTATCAGTGGACTAAGGGAAGGTCATGGGAGGAGAATAGGGAGAGCTGCATTGGGAAGGGATGAAGAAGGGGATGAGAGAGGGGAGTACAGTTAGGATACCTGGAGAGGTGGCTTTACTAGGCCACAGAGAAAGAGGATCTAGACAGTCCAGTTGAGACCTGATAGGCTAGGGTCAGATAGGATCTCCCCTATCTGGACTAGGCGAGGAACACAGGGGGTGAAGAGGAAGGGATGTTGGAACCAGGAGAAGATGAAGGAGGGGCTACACCGGGAATGCAAAATGAATAAATGAATACATTGTAAATAATAATAACAATGGTAATAATAATAATAATAATAATAAAGTTTATTTAATTCTGTCTCAAAAACTTTGGTTTTCTATTCCACGTTTACTTGAATTTTTGCAATAAATTTTATAGGAACTGAATTCTGTTCTACATTTTTCATTGTCTGAAATCAAGTTGTGTTCATGTCTTGATAGCCTGCCTGGCCTTGTCTTTATGCTAGCATTTTTCCACCCAAAAACTTGTCCCCCAACTCTAGCCACATTATTGTATTACTTACATTTACAATATTCTGACACTATTCTTGTGATATGCAGGTATTTAGATAAAAACGTCCTTAGTGCATAGTGCACTGTCTGCGTTGGTTTTTGCTTCACTCAGCATTCCAAACACTAAATTAATTCGTGTTACTACTCTTTCAAAAGAGATGTCCACGCCAACAGATGCTGTAAAAGGAGAACCAAGAGTTACTTTCATATTTTATGTTCTCTGTGGTCTGTGAGTAATTAACATGCCAGATGTAGACTTCCCCAAGGGCACCCACTGCACAAAAGGCTAAAATGCAGTCATAATAAATCTCATGATTATTATATAAAATAGCTATCATTAGAATGGTTTTCTAGGAATTTTCTTCCTTCCAGATCTCATTTTAGAAATATCATATATTATATGATATCTATATGTTTCAGAAATATCATACAGTAAAGTGAAGAACACTTGCTAGTTCCTGGAAATATGTTTAAAATTTACGCTATGTAAATGTTTCAAATTACAATTATCTCTGTCTTTCTTATAAATATAATTACCTAATATTTTGTTTATAACATAGAGATATTTATATGGTCTTGAGCTCATATGAGCCTATTTCATTGTTTGCCCTACAAGCTTAAAGCATTTCAGAAGAAATAAAAAAATAAATATAAAAATGAGAACCTAAAAAAAGTTAAATAAAAAATTAAAAAAAAAATGAGAACCTAAATTTGACCATAGTTTGGAAAAATCAACTGACATTCTCAACGTGAAATACCTTGTGATATAGTATAGCTTGGCCTTACTTTACTTTTTTCTTTCTTTTTTTTTTTCCTTCACCCTCCCAATGCTATGATTACAGGTAAGAGACACTAATCTGATAGTTAGATGTACTTTAAAAAATGTAATTTATATTAAAGTACTGTTTTTCTCTAATAAACTAATTTTGAAATGTAAACACAAAGATATTAATAAGATAAATAATGATCAAACCATTTTCTAACATTAGTTATAGGTAAACATACAACAGGAACATACACCTTTAATATAAAAGTGGGTATTTTCTGTTTACAAACATTTTAATTTCCACAGATTCACCCAAAGAATAAGCTTGCCTTAAATGTTAAATCTGCAGTTTTTGTGTGACAAAGGAATATGTAAAATATGTCTATTTTTATAACAACACATCAAGTGCTTTAAATCTGAAAATTTCACAAATGACTACTTAGAAACAGAAAATGTCTATTGTATGTATCAGCAAACTTATTTCTATGTGCCTACAGAACAATGTTACGAAACATAACATTGGGACCTGGAAAGGTGGCTCCTTCCTTAACATGGCTTGGTGCTCCAGCTGATTGGAATGAGTCCACAGCACAGAAAATAGGAAGCTCAGAAAACTGTAACAATAGCTCCAAAGGATCTGGCATCCTCTTCTCACCTCTGGGGCACTCCCACATCGGTGTGTATACACACTCAGAGACACAGACCAACCAAGAATAATGAAAAAATAAAATAAAATGTAGTGTTATAGAGTTAAGAGCCTTAAGTGTAAGAATAACTAATGTCTACCAGTTGCTTATTGAAGGCAAACATTTATAAATATTTTTCCTAAATTATTATATCATTTTTTTACTTATTAAGTTACTTTACAGGAACAATCTCTGAGTCATCTGATAAAATGGTTAATTTATTTTAATAAACTCCATAAAACAATCTATGAAAGATAAAAGCTTTTTATGCATCATGGCATCCTAAGCAGAAATGCTATTTCTGTCAGCATTCTAGTAATCAAGACATGCAAAGCTGTAGTGTGGAAATTTGTTTTATTTCTGCCTCTTATGGACTTTTTGAATTAAATATAAAGATTTTTGGCTTCACAAAGTGGTTTGAAATTGGCATTTCATCATTTTCTGTATTGCTGGCACTAGCTCTGGGTTATTTAGCATTTATTAATAATTTCAATTTTGACCTTTCCCAGGTTTTGCTATTTATTAGCTATTTCTTGCACTTTTGCAGAGATGACTGTGCAGATTGGATATATATATATATATATATATATATATATATATATATATATATATATTGCTCCTTTTCAAATTTTATCCCTTAAATTATTTTTACATTGACCTTTAAAGTTAGGCTGTGGCTAAGATTTGAAAGTCATGTTTAAAATCTACCTTCCTTAGACATAAGAACGTCCCTGGAGTTTACAGCAGATCAGACAGTGGTGGGTGGGTGCAAGGGAAAAGATGTCACAGGAGAGAGATCGTTTCAGGAATCGTGGTGGCTACTGGCTTAGGGAATCCTCAGTGACAGAGGAAGAGAAGCTTGTAAATAAATGTTTGTTTGTGCAAGAGATCCTGAACATATCTGTGTCTGGGAAGAATGGGGTTTTGTGTTTTAGCAGTTCTCTTATAGGTGTATTTGTATGTGCCAATGTGGTGTGTTTGCTCATTGGTCTGTGTGAGAACATGTGGGAACCACCAGGCACATTTGTCACCAAACCCTGAATTCACAAAGCTAGCTAGCTTGGCTGGCCCAGGAGATATGCCTATTGTGGTTCCAGGGATGAGATTACAAGTGAACAGGAACATGCCTGACTTTTTACATGTCTTCATTAAATTATCATGTGGTCCTTTTCTCGGATTCCCACAAGGAGATTGAACTGCCAGTAAGCTACATCTGAGCAGGAGGTGTAGGTCTTCTCTATGCATGGTCCTTGGTTGGTGCATCAGTCACTGCAGGACCCTTTGGGCTCAGATATTTTAGCTTTGTTGGTCTCCTTGTGGGTCTCCCTCCATGTCCTTTCATCCCTCCAATCTTCTGTAAGACTTCCTGCTCTCTGTCCATAGGCTGTGAGTCTCAGCATCTGCTTCAATTTGCTTTCAGAGGACCCTGTTACTAGGTTCCCATCCTGTTTCTCTCTTCAACTGCTTATGGTGTCTTTCCTCTTTGCCATTCTGAATGAGATTTAAGCATCCTCCCTAGAGTCCTCCTTAGTGTTTAGCTTCTTTAGGTCTGTGGATTTGGGTATGGTTATCCTGTATTATATGGCTAATATCCGGATATAAGTGAAAATACACCATGGGTGTATTTATGGTTCTGGGTTGCCTCACTCAGGATGATCTTTTCTAGTTCCATTTATTTGTTTGAAAATGTCATGATTTCCTTGTTTTAAAAGTTGAGTAGTATTCCATTGTGTAAATGAGCCACAATTTCTATATCCATTCCTCGGTTAAGGGACATCTAAATTGTTTCCAGATTCTGGCTATTAGAAACCAAGGACGATGCATAGCGATAACCTAGAACCTCTGCAGAGATGTAGCCCATGGCAGTTAAGTATCGAAGTGAGGACCCTAGTAAGGGGAACAGGGACTGTCTCTGACATGAACTCAGGAGCTGGTTCTTTGCTCACCTCCTCCTGATGGAGGAGTAAACTTACCAGGCCACAGAGGACAATGAAGCCAGTCCTGATGGAGACTTGATAGGCTAGGGACAGATAGAAGGGGAAGAGGACCCTCCTTATCAGTGGACTTGGAGAGGGGCATGAGAGGAGATGAAAAATGGAGGGTGAGATTAGGAAGGAATGAGGGAGTGGGCTACAGCTGTGATAAAAAGTGAATAAACTGTAATTAATATGAAAAATAAAATAAAAAACCAAATAAATCTGCTATGAAAATAATTGATCCAATGTCCTTGTTGAATGGTGAGGCTTTTTTTTTTTTTTTAACACAGTGTCTGCTCTTTGAACACTTGCTCTGGTGATACAGCTTTACCAGGCTACAGGGGAAGAGGATCTAGGCAGTCCTTAAGACACTTGATAAGCTATGGGCAGATGGCAATAGAGAAGAACCCCTCCTTTCAGTGGACTAGGGGAAGGAGAAGAAAGAGGGAGGGTGGGATTGGAAAGAGTTGAAGAAGGGGAATTTAATTGGGATATATAATAAATACATTGTAAAAAAATTAAAAAAAATAAAATAATAATAACAAACAAATTTTAAATAATTTATTTAGTTTTATTTTATATACCTTATTGTGAAGGGTGTCAGATCCTTTAGGGACTGGGTTGATAGAGAGCTGGCAGCCACCACGTTGGAGCTGGGAATTGAACCTGCATCCTCTAGGAGGAGACACCAGTGCCCCTAACCACTGAGCCATCTCTCCAGCCTGTTGTCTTTACATTAATATTTACTATTGAAATATCTTTTACAAAAGCTGCTGTTAATCCTAAACAGCTGTATAACCAAATCACCACACAGAGAATGGCATTTATTTAGTTAACTTAGAACACCGTGCTGGGCAATAGTTACTCCATCCTAAACCTCCAAGCCCACAGAGTTCCTACCATTCAGATTTTACCCATTATAACTGCTTTTAGTGATATGTTAGGTCCCGGTATATCTCTCCACCTCATTCCAAGATCTTTCTCCCAGCCTCTCTATCCCAGCTTCTCTCCTCTTCCTCACCTCCTCTGCCTCCCACTCCTTCCTATCCTCTGGCTCCTCCCCTTTTCCTCCTAATCCTTCCTCTCCATTGCTCAACATTGTGGCTGGTTGTTTTATTTTGGCATGTTTACACAAAGTTGAGACAGGTGATGCTTAGAGTTAAGTGCCACAATGCAATGTTGGAATAGAAACCAGAGAGTAAGGGAGAGAAATCAGCATTTGAATGAACAAGTGTAAGGTGTATACATTCCAAAAGAACATTATAACAACACCAGCCCAACAAACTATTTTTTAAAAAGCAAAACCAACCAACCAAACAAACAAACACACAAAAACTGTCATATGGTGAAAGATAAAATCTCCCTTTTAATCAAGTAGCAAAATGTGCCTGATTACCTATAACAAAATGACTTGACGTTTATGGAGCTATTTGGAAAAAAAAAAAGCTCCATTGACTGAGATAAACTGGAATGTAAACAATCTATGTGAGAGTATAGATTCCCATTATGTGATGTATGATGCCAAAGAACTCAGGTTCTATCAGAAAGCTATATTTTAATTCAACTTATCATTTTCCTGCTACTTTCCTTGAGATATGGTGCACAGAGGTGTCTGTGTGTATACTGCAGCTATATAACAGTTTATAACCATTTATTAATATTGATTCTGGATTTAAAAATTGTATCATCTAATCTTCTCTGGAATATGATGCCATCTAGCCTCTGGGTTCTTAGGAAGATTCAGAAATAGATCATGGTAAGCCACTTGCTTCAATTATATAATTGTACAGTTCCAGGAGCATGTGATAATCTGCTCAAAGTGTTATATTAAAAAAGAGAGTTTTCTGCTTGGCATATACCTGGAAAATGTATCTGAATAAAAGTCAGTGTTGTGATTATTTGAGAGACTTGACTGTGATAATGGCTGGCCTGGATTCCATGTTCCTCCTCATTTATTATTTGAAAAAAAATCCAGTTAGGATAAAATTCACACAATATAAAATAACCATTTGAACTTGAATAGTGGCACTGCTGTGCAAATACCAACACAGTCCAGTCAAAGCATTCTTATTTACCCACAAGAAACTCCTTTTTCCTCAAAAAGTTTGTATACATTGTACAGTCTCTTAGATCATAACAGCCTGCTACCAGAATTCTTTTACTATGAATTTTCTCCTATGTGTAGTTGAAATACATGTAAATAAAATAAGTGGTCATTTATATCTTACTTCACTCACTAGCCTGCTAATTTGCAACCTTTTTATTCCATTAAGCACATATCATTCAGAGGTGAGTTGTGTTGCAAATTCTCAGAGGGGAGGAATGGAAGTAAAAACAGAAATTAGTTCACAGAAAATTAGGTGATGTCTCTGTTTCCAATTATAGTAGAATGGAAATAGTTTGTTATGTAACTTCTGAGCTTTATGGTAATGTATGCCACTCTAGGAATATGTATATGTCTAATGGAGCACTTTTAAATAATAAAGAACCTGATGAATAATACTTTGCAAACATAACTGGGCCTCAATTAATGATTCTACCTGGGAACAAAGGATATCTTGTATCCTTCCCGCAGTTAACTAATATAAAACACTTTCTCATGAATCTGAATATCATTACGTGTTGTCATGAACATAGAAAAGCCGTATATGTTATGTTACTCATTTCATGTCTATTCATTTTATTACTTTGATTATGTATCTATAATAATAATCTAATACATTCAATCCTTAATTGACATTAAATGACAAATTCATAGAAATTACTCTTTGAAGATTGTGTTTTGCCTGGAGGCCATTGTCATGATGAAATGAGTGTTGTCCTTACTTCACGTCCTTGGCAGTGAGTGCTGTCAACTCATATTTTATTAATCTTAGCCATTCTGGTGGTTGTAAGATAAAAAGGTAGCTTTTATTTGTATTACTCTGATGGCTAATGATGCTGCTGAACACTTAAGTTTTTCTAAGATATTTCAGTTTCTTCTAGAAATTATATATATATATATATATACACTCCATCATAATTTGAGTTATTTGTGTTATTGATTTGTGAATTTTTGAGTTCTTTCTATATTTTGTATAGTAGCGCTTTATAGAAAATATAGTCCGTATTGTTTTTATCATTCTGTAGGTTGCTGCTTTGTTCAAATGATAACATTTTTGCCATACAGAAGCTTTTCAGTTTCACTTTTTTAGAGGAATTTTAATCCAGCATTATGGTTACCATGGCAAGACCTCCAGATCTGTGTAATTTAGATGCAATGAAGACACATCATACACCTTTATTCTCTCTGGCTAGAATTCAGACACACCTTTAGTACATACCTTTAATCCTAATCAATGACATCTAATTGAGGGGTAAATCAGAGAGGAAAGAGAAAGGAGTCTGTTTTGTTCAGTTCAGTTGAATGCAATTAAGTTTGTGCACTTGTGTTGAGTTCCATTTAGTTTGTGCAGTAAGTGCAGTTTAGTCAATGGAGTTCAGAGACAGTTTTTCTGAGCAGAGCAATTTAGTCAGAGACTGAGTTGAAATCAGTCAGCTTAGAAAGGAGTTTGAGCAAGAACATCTGAGTTCAACCAGTCAGCTGGAGTTCAGAAAGAATTAGAAAGGCTGAGCGTATTTGGCAGTAAGTTTTGGAGTCTGAAACTAGGCCTAGGTTAGGAGACAGAGGCTGGAAGCCTTCAAGGTTCTTTAAGGACAGCAGCTTCCAGGCCTAAGCCTAGAGATAGCTACAACACAGAAAGAAATGCTCTGGGATCAACTCAAACCCTGTATTCATACAGTTTGGGTACAGATCTCATCTCCACCCTTCATTTGAGGAAATAAAAACATCATTTACACCAGTTATTAATTGTTGTTTAATGCCATTACTAATGGCATTTTGTTCAAAAAGTCTTCACTTGTTGCTAGTGAGGTCAAAAATATTTCATACCTTCTCCTCTATAAGCTTCAGTGGATCTGGTTTTGTGTTAAGGTCATTTATTCACTTGGGGTTGACTTTGTACAGAGTGGTGTTAAAGTTATTTTATTTATTTTATTTTATTTTATTTTATTTTATTTTATTATTAGTTACATTTCGTTAACTCTGTATCCCAGCTGTATCCTGCTCCCTCATTCCCTCCCCTATCCCACCCTCCCTCTCTCCTCTCCTCCCAGTCTCTTTCCAAGTCCACTGATAGGGGAGGACCTCCTCCCCTTTCATATAACTCTGTTTTGTCAGATATCTTCAGGACTGGCTGCAAAGTCCTACTCTGTGGCCTAACAGTACTGCTCCTTCCTTGGGAAGTCAGTCTGGTGCTTTCCAGATGAAAAATAGCGCTTCCTCAAAACTCAGCTATACCACTGCTGGGCATATACCCAAAATTTGCTCAAGTACACAACAAGGACATTTGCTCAACCATGTTTGTAGCAGCTTTATTTATAATAGTGTTATTTTTATTAAACCCTGTTGGTTTCTCTCTTAACCCAGCTATCACATAAATAATTGAGACTCTATCATATTATTTTAATAAGCCCAACACAAGAACTGAACAGTTATTAATCCTCTGAACTAATCTGGTTTTCTCCCAGTGTATATCCCACTGTATCCAGTTACAATGCTTGAATGGTTTATAGGCTGTAAAAGATTCTTGGTAACGTGTTAAGGGTCACTATAGCAGGGTATAGTGTCATTGCAAATAAAAATGCTTTGATGTCTTCCTTTCCAATCCCCATCATCTTGGTATCCTTCTATTGTTCTATTGATCTAGTTCAGAGTTCAAGGACTCTATTGAAAAGGTACAGTGTACGGAGAGTGTACAACCTTTTTTTGCTTCCAATTTTAGTGAAATTGCTTTGAGTTTCTCTCCATTGGTTATGGGGTTGCTGTAAACTGTTTATTATATTAAGATGTGTCCTCTTAATCTCTCAAAAACTTTTGTCATGAAAGGGTGTTGCTTTTTTGTCAAAGGATTTTTATCTGTCTAATGAGATGATGATTTGGTTCCTGTTTTTCAGTCTGACTATATGTCTGATTACACTTCTTAACTTACACGTGTTGAGCCATCCCTGCATCTTTCTACGTGTAACTCTGGCCTCATTAAAAAAAATGGCAAGTGTTCCTTCTGTTCTTAGTTTTTGGAATGACTTGAGGAGTATTGATATTAATTCTTCCTTGAAAGTCTAGAAGGATTCTGTGTTAGAAAAAAAAAAAAAAAAAACAAAATCCGGACCTGAGCATTTTGGTTTGTGAGATTTTTCATGACTGCTTCTATTTCACTGGGGCAAGCAATCTGTTTTACTTGCTTTTCTGATCTTTATTTAACTTTTATAATTTATATGTATTGAGCAAATTATCCTTTTCCTTTTATGTTTTCTAATTTGTTGAAGTACAGGATTTTAAAATATGTCCTTATAATTTTATGGATTTCCTTTGTGTCTTTTGTTATTTCTCCTTTTTTATTTCTAATTTTGGTAATTTGGACCTTGCCTCTCTGTCTTCTAGACAATTTGGATAATGGTTTGTCAATCTTATTCATTTTTCTCAACTAAAAATCTTTTTGTTTCAATGAATGTTTTGTGTGTTTCTATTTTCTAAGTTTCAGCATTGAGTTTGAGTATTGCTTACATTAAACTATTTTTGTATGTGATTTCTTCCTTTCACACTAGAGCTTTCATGTGTGCTGTTTAAGTTGCTAAAATGGTAATTTGACAATATTTTATGTAATACTTGGCTCTGCAAATTTTCCTTTTAGAACCACCTCCAATGTTTCCTATATGCTGGGTAAGTTGTGTTTCCATTTTCAAAAGATTCTAGAATGTCTTTATTTTTTTTTCTTAATTTCTACCTTGATCTATTTTTTTTATTTAGTGAGTTGTTCAGTTGCCAAAAGATTGTAAGCTTTCTCTTTCCGATACCACTTTTAATATTGGTAGTCAGATAGGATATAGGGTATTATTTCAATATTCTTCTATATGTTGAGAATTACTTTCTGTATGAGTGTGTGGTCAATATTGGAAAAATTTCCATGAAGTGCTGAGAAGAAGGTATATTCTTATTTTGGAGAAATGTTCGGTATATATCTATTAGCTACATTAGCTTTGTAATATTAATTAGATCCATCATTCTTTATTTTAATTTTATTTTTATATTAATTACAGTTAATTCACTTTGTATCCCAGTTGTACCCTTCCTCCCAATCCCATCCTCCCTTCCTCATCTCCTCCCTGGCCCTCTCTAAGTTCACTGATAATGAGGTCCTCTTCCCCTTCTAACTGTCCCCAACCTATCAGGTCTCATCAGGACTGGCTGCATTGTCTTCCTCTTTGGCCTGGTAAGGCTGCTCCCACCTCAGGGGGAAGGTGATCAAAGAGTTAATGTCAGAGACAGTCCCTGTTCCCCTTAAGTAGGGTACCCACTTGGAGACTGAGCTGCCATGGGCTATATCTGAGCAGGGGTTCTAGGTTATCTCCATGAATGGTCCTTGGTTGGAGAATCAGTCTCAGAAAAGACCCCTGTGCCCAGATTTTTTTTTTAGCTGTTGCTCTCCTTGTGGAGGTCGTGTCCCCTCCAGGTCTTTCTATCTCCCTTTCTTTCATAAGATTCCCTGCACTCTACCCAAAGTTTGGTTATGAGTCTCAATGCAGGCACCCCACAGTACCCACTGCTCACAGCTATCCCTTCCAGCTTTTAATGTTTTTTCTTTGCTCTGTACATTAGGTGTTTTTATTATTATGTGGCAGGAGGATTTTCTTTTTTGGTCTAACCTATTTGGTGTTTTGTAGGCTCCTTTTATGTTTATAGGGATCTCTTTGTTAAGGGGATTGAAAAGGTAAACAAGAGCCTCTAATTTCTTTTTTTAGTTCTTCCCTGAGTCCTAACGAAGCTAAAAAACAAAGAGGATCCCAGGGAAGATGCTTAATCCTCCTTCAGAAGAGCAAACAGGATAGACTTCAGAAGTGGGAGAAGAGAGGGAACAGGACAGGAGCCTACCACAGAGGTCCTCCGAAAGACTCCATCCAACAGGGTATTAAAGCACTTGCTAAGATTCTTAGCCAAATTTTGGGCAGAGTGCAGGGAACATTTTGGAAGATAGGGGAGATAAAAAGACTTGGAGGGACAGGAGCTCCACAAGGAGACAAACAGAGCAAGAAAATATGTGTCCAAGGACTGCAGAGACCAGTTCTCCAACCAAGGACCATGCATGGAGACATATTAGAACTCCTGCTCAGATGTAGCCCATAGGCATCTCATTCTCAATGTTGGTAACATATTAAAGGGAGCAGTTCAGTGGTATGAACTAGATTGCTTGTTATTTTATCACCTCCCTTCCCCTCGGGAGAAGAGGCCTTACTAGGTCACAGAGAAAGAGGATCCAGCCAGTATTGTTGATACCTGTTATGCTGGGGTCAGATAGAAAGGGAGGAGGTCCTCCCTTATCAATGGACTATGGGAGGGGCATAAGGGGAGAAGAAGGAGGGAGGGTGGGATTGGAAGAAGATGAGGGAGGGGGCTACAGACTGGATACAAAATGATTAAATTGTAATAAATAAAAACTGAAAAATGAAGAGGTAAACAAGATGGAGGAAAATATGCTTTCCACCATGATCTGCTCATTTACCTGGGAATAAATTCAGAGTAAGGACAAACCATGGTGGTAGTCTGCTACATAGCTAGAGATGAGACTGAGAGAATAGGTATAAAGAACAGGGAGGAAAGTGATAATATGAAGCCTCCTTCCTGGTTCCCTGGCCTACTTGCTTCTCTGCAGACCTGGCTGCTTGTTCTCATAGAAGGACAGCTGGAGATGAGCGCTGTGATGACAAGATGGGTGGAAAGAGAGGTTAGAGGAAAAAAAATGCATCATCCTTCTGAGATTTGGGCACAAAGGAGGTGGTGACCTCAGTAGATAGACAGGCATAAATATTCAGAACTGGATCTGGAAGAGAGAAGAAAACCAGTGAAGATAGGCCGCTTGCCTCCCTGGCTGGTTAGCAAGAGTGTTCCTAAGAAGTTCCTGCTGGAGTTGAGAACTGAGATAAAGTTAGAATGGGAGAAGGTGAAGTTGACTCACTGGAGATGGGGGAAAGGTCTAAAGAAGGCTGCAGCACTGGGGTATCCTATATATGTTGAGAAAAGATTTGGGGCACTCAATATCAGGCAGCATAGGGATTGGTAAAAATCTGCAGTCAGCCTATCTGTTCTCTGTCTACTACATTGGGCCTTTTACCCTGTCGCTCTATCTCTTTTAGTTTTGTTTATTACTGTTACACATGGAAACTGAGTATATTTCACAACTTTGGGCATGATAATTTTACTATAGTAAGTTTTGTCTAGAATGCCAAAGAAACATTCACAAATAAATGAAACACGTGATCATGTACTGTTTTGTAATTTTCTGATATATCCTCTTTCTATCTTTCTCTTTTCCATCTTTTTCCCTCTCCAGTTTCCTTTCTTCCCTCCTCAGAACGAAAACCTTTAGTTTTACTATTATCACAATTTTATAATATCTCAGTTACTTTCGGATGAAATTTAATTCTTGCAGAAGGAGTGATCAAACGCATCATATTGAAAAAATATTTCACTTTTTCTGAGTTTTCTTTAATTTTTTTTATTAATTACACTTTATTCACTTTGTATCCCCCATAAACCCCTCTCTCCTCCCCTCCTAATCCCACCTTTCCTCCCTCTTCTTCATGCACACCCTCCCCAAATCCACTGATAGAGAGGTCCCCCTCTCCTTCCTTCTGATCTTAGTCTATCAGATCTCATCAGGAGTGGCTGCATTGTCATCTTCTGTGACCTGGTAAGGCTGCTCTGCCCTCAGGGGGAGGTGACCAAAGAGCCCCTGATTAAAATGCTCAATTTCCATCCTGAAAGGAAAAGAGGATGGACATCAGAAGAAGAAGAAAACAGGAAACAAGTTAGGAACCTGCCACAGAGGGCCTCTGAAAGGCTCTGCCCTGCAGACTATCAAAGCAGATGCTGTGACTTATGGCAAAGTACTGGGCAGAGTGCATGGAATCTTATCTCATTTTTAAAATAATTAATAAGTTTATTTAGAGATTAGACATAATTATGAGGTATTTATTATTGGAATTTACTCAAAAGAGCACAGCTTCAGATTTGGAATTTCAAACAAAAATAATACCTCACAATGTGACTGCATACAGATAGTAATATTAATAAAGTGTTATATCTTCCATATGTATGCAGCAGATGCATACATATCAAAAATATGTTAATTTCCTGCCCTGGAAGAATATTTTAAATATCTCATTAAGTTATATGTAATGATAAAATATGTGTGCCAGTAAAAGCAAGGCTCCGAATGAAAATTTTGCTAAAACTAAAATTTAGGTCTGCTTATTAAGCAGATGTCAGCTGTCCGAAAAATATTTAAAGGTTAAATTTATAATAGTTATAATTTTAAGCTTAAATTTATCATAATTGTACAAAGTCAAAAAACAAACTGCTTGCTAGCCTTGACTGATATAAAAAAAAAAATAAAGAAAAGGCCGGGAATTCCAAGATGGCAGGGACCAGCATGTACCATATCTGAGGCGCACAGGATCCAAAATTCCCGAAATTGGTGAGTAGAGGGGCAGCTGAAGCCAGAACATTGACATTAAGGCTTCCTGGACAAGAGGGGACAATCAGTGAGCTGAGAGAGTTTGGATCCAGGTCACCTGTAGACTTCTCCAGGGACTGAGAGTGGCAAATAGTCAGCAGCCCCGTACTTCCCAAGCACAGGCCTCCCTGTTCCACAGAGGCATCAGTGATTGCCCCAAGCATGAGACTTCATGCTTCCTGACTGAGAAGGCAGAGACCGCTACCCCAAGCAGGGGCCTCCATCCTCAGTGACTGAGATAGCAGAGGCAGGTGCCCCAAGCACAGGTCTCCCTGCCCAGTGACCAAACAGTGGATGCCACTGAGCAGATGGATGTCCTGCACGTTCGTTTGCCCCTCTGGGCCCAAATCGGAGAGTACAGAACAGGGGAACTCCTGTGTTTTCCACTTAGGCCTGCAAGCTAGTGAGGGCACCTTCAACGGATTTCATGCAGAACCCCAGAACCAGGGTCCTTCTACCCTAGCGGCCAGATATTGAATCCTTCCCACCCACACCATCTCTGTGAGCAACACAGCGATTCTTTGGACAGTGTTCACAACACTGAAGCCCCTATTTTGTGAGTGTACCAGTGAAGTTCAAAAAAACAGTTCCTGGAACCCGGACAGATCTGAATACCAGGTGGACACTACAACAGGCCTGTAGGCCACTGAGGGAGTCAGGCACCTGTGCATGTGCACTGTGCCCACGAACAGCACCGGCACCCCCTTCTGTGCTCCATCCTTCCAGACATCTGCACGCTCCAGAACCCTGTTCTTCATGGCACACGACCGCTCTTACACACATGCACCTGCAACCTTCTTCCCCTAGCTACAGAGGAAACACCAACATCCTCTCTTCAAACAGTGGACTTCTCTCATCTTCCTGAAGAATATGCCAGATACCAACGACAGACAGGCACAGTCTGAAGTACAGACTCCATAAACAAACAGTAAAGTTTATGGATATTCGGAGGGCTAGAGGGCACCATGAGAACACGTCCAACAAAAATCAGGACATCATGGCTTCACCAGCAACTCCAAAAATCAATGGACATTTTAATTCATCAGAAACACAGAAAAATGATTTTAAAGATACGCTTATCAAGTTATTAGGGGAACATAAAGAGGAAACGAACAAAACTCTCAAAGAAATACCACACAAATAGAGGAACATAAAGATTAAATGAACAAAGCATTAAAAAAAATACAGCCAAACAAATAAAGGAACATGAAGAGTAAATGAATAAAAAAATAGACGCCATAAGAGAAAGACAGGAATCCACATTCAAACAGATGAAGGAAATGGTACAAGACATGAAAGCAGAATTAGAATCAGTAAAGAAAACACAAACAGAGAAACCCCTGGAGCAGTAGAACTTGGAGAAAAATCAGAGACTACAAAGGTAACAATCACCAACAGAATACAAAAGATGGATGAGAGAATTTCAGGTGCTGAAGATATAATTGCAGAAAATGATACAGCTTTCAAGGAAAAACTAAAATTGGAACAGTTCCAAGCACAAAACATCCAAGATCTCAAGTACACCATAAAAAGACTAAATTTAAGAATAATAGGAATAGACAGAAAAGAAGATACTAGACTCCAAAGTCCAGAAAATGTTTTCAAGAAAATCATAGAAGAAAAATTCTTCAACTTAAAGAAAGAGATGTCCGTTAACATAAAAGAGGCCTACAGAACAAAAAATAGACTAGATCAGAAAAGAAATTGCTCATCTCACATAATAGTCAAAATACTAAATGTACAGAACAAAGCAGCAAGGGGAAAAGGCCAAGCAATGTATAAAGGTAGAACTATTAGAATCACTCCAGACTTTTCAACAGAAACTATGAAAGCCAGAAGGGCATGGGCAGATGTCATGCATACTCTAAGAGACCACAGATGCCAACCCATACTGTAACTGTACTATACCCAGCAAAGCTTTCATGACAAAACTAAACCTAAACAATATCTACACAGCAACCTAACCCTACAAAATATTCTAAAAAGAAAAAAAAAAGCAATCCAATGAAATCAACTACACATAAGAACACACATGATATAGATAACTTCACAACACAGAATTAAATGAAAATAAGCATTGAAACACAGAAACACTACCAACTCTACAAGAGAAGGAACTAAAATTTATTGGTCACTATTTTCTATCAACATCAAAGGACTCAGTTGTCCAATAAAGAGACACAGACTAGCAGAGTGGCTGGGGAAACAGGATCTAACATTCTGCTGCATCCAAGAAACACACCTCTGCAACAAAGATTAAACACTACCTCAAAGTAAAGGACTAGAAAAATGTTTTTCATGCAAATGGACCCAGAAAATAGAATCACAACCAAAATTAATCAAAGAAGATGAGAAGGGACACTGCATTCTCATCTGTGTGAAAATCCACCAGGAGAACATTGCAATCTTGATCATGTATGCCCCAAATAAAAGAGTACCTGTATTTGTCAATGAAACATTATTAGAGTTAAATCACACATCAATCCCAACACCTTTATAGTGGGAAACTTCAACACTCCACTCTCACCAAGGACAGATCATCCAACAGAAGTTTTTTTTTTGTTTTTTGTTTTTTTT
>REGO01000493.1:1238110-1255118 GCA_010120015.1 Rhombomys opimus | reverse complement strand
ACCAAGGACCATGTATGGATATAACCTAGAACCTCTGCTCAGATGTAGCCTGTGGTAGCTCAGTAACCAACTGGCTTCCCAAAGTGAGGGGAACAAGGACTATTTCCAACAGAAGTTAAATAGGGAAAAAATGGTCCTAAATCAAATGGACTGAATTGATTTCTATAGAACTTTTAATCCAAATTCAAAGGAGTATAGCTTCTTTTCAGCACCTCAAGGAACCTTCACAAAAATTGATCATATAGTTGGGCACAAAGAAAGCCTCAACTGATATAAAAAGATCAAAATAATCCCTTGTATCCTATCAGTCCACCACAGCCTAAAATTAGATCGCAGCAACAGAAACAACTAAAAGCTTACATACACTTGGAAACTAAACAACTCTCTACTCAATGACAGCTTTATCAGGAAAAAAAATGAAAAAAAGAAATTAGAGACTCCTGAAAATTCAATGAAATGAAGGCACGACTTACCCAAACTTATGGAACACAATGAAAGCAGTGGTAAGAAGAAAGTTCATAGCACCAAGTGCCACCACGAAGAAATTTGAAACATCTCGTACAAGCAACTTAATAGCACCATTAAAGCCGTAGGGGGGAAAAGAAACAGACACATCAAAGAGGAGTAGATAATTGGAAATAATCAATCTCAGGGCTGAAATCAATGAATTAGAAACCAACAAAACAATTCAAAGAATCACTGACACCAAGAGTTGGTTCTTTGAGAAAATCAACAAGATAGACAAACCCTTAGCCAAACTAACTAAAAGGTAGAGAGAAACTATCCAATCAGCAAAATCAGAAATGAAAAGGGGGACATAACAGCAGACACTGAGGAAATTAAAAAAAAAAAATCATTAGGTCTTACTTCAAAAGACTACATGCAACAAAATTTGAAAATCTAAATGAAAGGGACACTCTTTTATATATTTCATTTTCTAAAGCTAAACCAAGATTAGGTAAATACATTAAATAGTACTATATCCCCCAAGGAAATAGAAGCAGTTATCCAAAGTTAAGATCAGAAGGAAGGAGAGGAGGACCTCCCCTATCAGTGGACATGGGGAGGAGCATGCATGCAGAAAGGAAAGATCATCCTGAGTGAGATATCCCAGAAGCAGAAAGACACACATGGCATATACTCATAAGTGGATTAGACATTTAATGTAGTATAATCATACTAAAATCTGTAAAGAAGCTAAGTAAAATGGAGGACCATGGGTGAAATGATCAGTTCTCACTCAGAAAGCAAATGGGACAGATCTCAGAAGAGGGAGAAAACAGAGAACAGGACAGGGTCCTACCAGAAAGGGCTTCTGAAACACTACCCAGCAGGGCATTAAAGCAGATGCTGAGACTCATAGCCAAACTTTGGACAGAGTGCAGGGAATCATGTGAAAGAAGGCAGATAAGAAAGACCTGGAAGGGACAGGAGCTCCACAAAGGCAGGAACAGATCCAAAAATCTGGGCACAGGGGTCTTCTCTGAGACTGATACTCCAACCAAGGACCATGCATAAAGATAACCTAGAACCCCTAGAACTCCTACACAAATGTAGCCCATGGCAACTCAGTCTCTAAGTGAGTTCCCTAGTAATGGAAACAGGGACTGTCTCTGACATGAACTCAGTGGCTGGCTCTTTGATACCTCCCCCTGAGGGGGTAAGAGCCTTACTAGGCCACAGAGGAAGACAATGCATCCAGTCCTGATGAGACCTGATGGGTTATGGTCATAGAGAATGGGAGAAGGACCTCCCCTATCAGTGGACTAGGTGAAGGGCATGGGAGGAGATGAGGTAGGGAGGGTGTGTTTGGGCTGGGTTGAGTGATTGGCTACAGCTGGGATACAAATTAAATAAACTGTAATTAATAAAAAATAAATTGATTAAAAAATAAAGACAAAAAATGAAAATGACGACATTCAAAGTTATATAAACACAAACTAAGATGAAATAAACAATCTTTCTGGTGATAAGTGAAAAACAAAATTTAGCTTTCATGTGCAAGTTAGGAGAAAAATATTGATAAGTGTTAGTTTGCACAGTTGAATTACAGCCACAAAATTTTATTTTCTCACTTTCATAACACTAGGAAGATAGGAAGTGCATGATTTGAGTCAGAGATAAATTAACAATAAAAGAGAGGTATCACTCCATAGATATGGGATAATCTAACATTTTATGAACAGGAAGATAATAATATAAGAATATGCAGGCAAATATTAATGCTGTAATTAAATTGTCCCTGCATTATGGATTATACCTTATTTCCTAGGATGTGTGTCAGCCGCATCATTGATGAAACTCCATCATAATCACCTAGATGGGGGGAATCACACTGCTTACAATTTCTGTGCATAATAAACCACTTATATTCTGATGTTTGTCTTACTTCGGCTTGTTAACCTCGTAACTGAAGGCTGATGTATATAACAGCAAATGAGTGCAGCCCTTGGTAATTACTATAATTCACAGAGAAATGTATTCACTTGAGGCAGCCTTTCTACCCTCACAATCAACCTTCTGCAACTCCGAGGAGACACAAACATGGCCTGGTTCCGACAAATTAGGTATGAACAAATGTTTCCATAAACTCAGTTAAGGGACCTTATTGAGAATCACAAGGGCTGCTTTCAAGAGCAATGAATGCCATTATGGAAGTAATAGGTCTGACATCAAGCAGCTTGTTAGAGACTACGTAGTTTTGGGATCTGAACAACTTATTAAAAACAGTCCTTGACCCAGGTGTCTGCCAACCACAGTAAGGCCAACGTAACACAGGCTTCTCTGATGTCGCGTCAAAGCCACGAACCGGAAGCTGCCCTTTCTAAAATATAATCGGGGGGTGGTGGGAAAGCTGCTTGTGAATAACCTCAAGCAATTATCTTATCAGAAATGAGGAAGGAAACAATTCCAATTTTTACTTGATGGTTAAAAACTCTCCTCTTTTCAAGCAGTATTTGGGTCAATTAACAAAATGTATGTTACAGGATGAAATGTGAGGGGTTTACATGTACACCAAAAGTATTTACACACTAAGGTTCGAATATAGACATCTTAAAGGAAAATATCTTTTTAATGAACATTTTCCAGCCTCCTGATTCACTGAGAATTGGTTTATAGATTCTTTAAGCACTAGAAGCCATGCAAAATTGCTACTTCATCAGCTTTGGAGATAATGTCATAGGAAATGTCTCTTCTATTTGTGTTATTTTTTAATTAAATTTTTTTATATTAATTACAGTTTATTCACTTTGTATCACAGGTGTAGTCCCCTCTTTCCTCCCTTCCCAATCCTACCTTCCCTCCCACATCTCCTCCTATGCCCATCTCCAAGTCCATGGATAGGAGAGGTCCTCCTCCCCTTCCATCTGACCCTAGCTTATCTGGTCTCACCAGAACTGGCTGCATTGTCCTCTGTGGCCTGGCAAGGCTGCTCCTCCATCCAGAGGAGGCTGTCAAAGAGTTAGCCACTGAGTTCATGTCAGAGAAAGTCCTTGTTTCCATTACTAGGGAACCCACTTGGATACTGAGATGCCATGGGCTACATCTGAGCAGGGGTTGTATCAAAGCAGATACTGAGACTCATAACCAAACTTTGGGTAGAGTGCCGGGAATCCTAGGAAAGAACGGGGAGATAGTAAGACCTGGAGAGGACAGGAGCTCCACAAGGGTAGCAACGCAACTAAAATATCTGGGCACGGGAGACTTTTTTGTGCAATTGTCTAATGCTTGTAGCACTCTGAAATAGTGCATAGATTATTCAATAAAGCTGAAGTGGCAGGAAGAGAAGAAAAATGATGTATTTAACATAGAATAATGAAATGTAGTGTATAGAAGGGTCCAACAGAAAATGAATTCAGTGGGTCCTGAGATAATCACCTACACTTTATACAGAAGGAGTCCAGCACCACCTTACGTTTGGCGGGTATCCAATAGGGAACTCTGCTTATGGGAGTAAATGCCCCACAACTTTAACACTATTATTTGTTCTAACTTTAAAAGGAGACTCTGATGAATTGGGTTGCATACGAACATGAGTGAAAACATTTTAATGGCTTTTGAATGAGGAAAAAAAATGGGAGAAATGAGTAACACATTATAAAAGATAACCTATTTCACTAATTTGACTGTATATAAATCCAACATGTAAGTTTGTTTGCTTCCTTTGTGGCACTGTGAACTTTCTTTTTTATTTTCCCACTAAAAATGTCTATATGCAAAATGTTGAATACATCTCTTAAATGATATATCAGTTACCGTACCTAATCAACTTTACACAAGGTCCTTGCTTGATAATTCAGCCTCAACAAGCCCCTCTGGGCCCTGGTTAGGCAGCCATCTTGGAGCTCCTGCCACCTAGAGGTCCTTTTCTCTTTCTTGCCAATTTTCCATAAGACTGCCTACACATCACTCAATGTTTGGTTGTTTGGCATCTATTGTGAGGCACTGCTGGGTAGAACCTCTCAGAGGACAACTCTGTCAAGCTCCCGTCTGCAAGCTTAGCAGAGCATCTTTCAGTGTCAAGACAATATCACTTTAACTAATGGTCGGAGTGCCTTTGTGAAGCAGTGGAGGCCTCCAAGTGTTAGTACTCTGGGTCATATAGTATTCTGGTCTTTTCCTGGGGAAATATTTCCTGTACGAAATGTGGTACTTTGTCTCAGAGTACAGAGGCTAATGTGACTCACTTAAAAGCCTCTATCCCATGGGTTTGTTTTGTATAGTAAATGATGATGGTGGTAAAAATGACAATGATAATGGTGATGATTTTGTTGTTTAAGCCATCTTCCTATAGCTTTTGGCTATATTAAGTTTTTCGTTCACTTATTTTTTTTAGGATTTTTATGACCTGTTTTCTGAGAGAGAAATGGAGTTTTAATATTGAGTTTGAACCTTTGACACATTTACAAAGAATTGTTTGCATTTTAGTATTTTTTAATTCAGCAAAAATTGTAATGTATTTGGTTGGTACTTTTATAGATTCTGATTGAAATTATAATGAAATAATATTTTCCTTCTCAACAACTTCAGTGTTTTGTAAATTTTTTTTGACAATGAGAAGAGAATTGCTCTAAAATATTTCTTCTCTACAATGAGAAAAAAAAGTATTTTTCCATAACACCTCAGTTTGCTAATAAAATTAACTGTTCAATTATCTTTTTAAAAATAATAATGTTACTGTTTGTGATATGTAAAATGCACAAACTGTTAAATTGTGTTACATCAAAAAACTATTTTTTAAAAAGAAAAACTTGTTTGATTTTCTCCTATCATATATGTGCAAACCTTGAGACTAGGCGACTGGCAAGAATTAGTTTCAATAATAATGAAGAAACATTAAACTGAAAAACAGGAAGCTTCTGGACTTTGCTAAGTTCTTCTATTTGTTTGAACTTCTGTTCACCTTTTCACATGCTTTATTCACTCGACATAATAAGCCAAAGCAGTTCTGTAATGGATTTCTCTCTTGCATATCTGACCTTACCTGGCATCTAATGAATCCTTGGCAACATTAGCTAGCAATTTTTTCCTTGTGCTGTATATCTCATAATTTTAATAAAACAGCCAAAGCCTCTTTATTTAGAACACTCATTATACACAGTTAACTTTTTTCTTAGCTGCTGCAGTGCTGCACCTTTCCTCTTTTTTGATCATTTATTTTGATTTAGGAAGCAGCATTTATATAATGAGAGCATTGCAATTATTGTGTCAAGGTTTTATTTTATTTTGTGAAAACCCTTAAAGTTTTTGATTAATTAATTTTGTTAATTTGAAACTGACACCTTTACTTCTGATATTTTAATAACTTGCACCCACATGATATTTTATGGAGGGTTAGAAAATTTATCTCTTATTCTGTAAGCTTTCTACTCATTTTTTAAAATTTTGTTCTTTGATATAAAGATCTTGACTTTTACTGAGTTCTTTACCATGCCAAGAGCAAAAACGGGATCTGAAATTGGTTTTCAATGTATTTGCCATTTAAACACAGAACTTGAAATCAAGATGTTTTGTGACTGTAGTGGCTTCACCTTCTTACCCAGCAGAAATAACTGCAAAAGGTACTTGCTATAATGAAAGTTGGGAGTAAAGGGGTAGTTTCTCTGGGATGCAGCTGACTTGAAATGAAGAGAATACATCTTCAAGGTATGGATAAATTAAGAGAAGAAAACTACCTCAAAAAACAATTATTACTTCTTTACTATGTCTGAAGGTGACTAATGCTTTCTGACATTTGATTTTTTTCACTATAGAGCCTGTTTCAAAAATATTCAATGTTTCTGTCAAATCAAAAGATGTAGCAACCTTCAGGAAATCTTGAGTTATAGGGAAATCTACGTGAGAACTAAGCATCCATGATTCAGAATGGTTAAGTTCCTTAGCAAAATAAACATTAAGAAATGTTTTTGAATGCCATACACCCACCAATATGAGGCAATGATAATGAGAAAAGTTATCTGACAAAATAAAGATGAACAGTACTCTCTCCTAGGAATCTGGGCAAATAAAATTGAGGGTGAGGTGAGGAAGCAGGAGAAGGTATGGTATTCTCCCAAGGGGAATTAAATAGAGTTCTGCAAAGCCAATCCAAACTGGAGTTAAGCATAGCATCAGAAGTAAAAGTAAAAGCTAAAAGTAGTAAGTTATAAATCTTATTTGAATAGTTTAAATCTTATTTGAATAGCAAGGGAATCTTTAAACAGAAGTTGTTTAGGTGCCTGAGAAAGAAAGAATTTCACTGCATAAAAATGTAGAATTTTTCTAATATCTGTAGTTTTATACTCTTTTTTCTAAAATGTAGTCTCCAATTAAATAGCTAAAATAAATCTTCTCCTTCTATTTTTAAAATATACCACTCATATTCTGCTTTACTAGTTACAGCAAGACTTGAAGAGCTGGATATTATAAGAAAGTATAATTTTTCATATTAATTTCATGTTTATGAAACATTTGCACTCAGAAATTAATAAATAGTGTGAAACCTAAGTTTTTTAATATAAAAACTTCAGACTTTATATGTATTTTAGTGAAAGTATAGAAAATGGAATTGTATTAATTAATACTTGATATTTTTATGATGTGTTTACAAAACATATTTTTATTAAGTTGAATTTTGCATCTAAACTTTGTTAAAAGTTCTGCCTTCATAGCAATATATATCTAGAAATCATTTCTTTTTTTAAACTTCTGCATTCTATATCAGGTAGACAAAAACAGTGTAAGTGGAGAGACACAGAAGTGGATGGATTAATCTCTAATCAAAAAAAAAAATGACCAATCTGCTACAGTGCATATGGAGTAAAGTTATTTGGATTATATTTAAAATTACAGGGATGTGATTGCATCAGATAAACTCACTTTTGGAGATTACAGACACTACAATGACATAAGTAGTTTTTTGTTTGTTTGTTTGTTTGTTTGTTTGCATAACTGCAAGCAGATCCCTGAAGCAGAAAAGGTCCATGATGAGGCAGAGCATAACTCCTGTCATCAACTCCGATAACCTGAGTTTGATTCTCTAGAGCACACGTGAGAAGAGGAGAGCTGGAGAACTGACTCCCATAAGCTCTGGCCCCCTTCTCCAGCACACGCACAAACACAGACAGAGACAGAGAGAAATGACAATTAAGTAAAAAATTAATTAAAATAAAAGAGCAATTGAATTTACATTCTAGGCGGCCAATAATAACACTGTCATGACCAGGATAAATAACAAGGATAAAGTCATCAAGAGGTCTAAGTTGAAACTGAATTTCTCTACAATATGTATTATTGTTAAAATAACAATGATAATGATAACTCTAACACATGGTAAGTATGGACATTTACACAGAATTTTTATTTTTTGAAAACCATTGGTAATGTAAAGCAGTAAATATTAAAACATTCAAGTACACTTAACTGCTGATTAGAAGAGAAGCTAGAACTGCAGAAGAGAGTATGTTAAACTTCCATTCGTAATGTAATAAAAACCTTCCCCCCCCAAAGAAAATAAATGAACATAAGGAAAAATAAGGCAGTAGAATAGAAAAGTAGAAGAAAACTAAAGCCAAAACATTTACAATTTTACAAAATTTAACATACAACTTTAGACAAAATACTGCCTAAATTAAAAAAAATAGAAACAAAGCATACATAGTTAGAAAAAAGGAGTGTGTAAAGAATATAGTCATTGAGACACAAGCAATAAAATTAAGTGCTACTTAATAATCTATTTTTCAAAGTATTTATAAATAATCGTATTCAGTTGGTACAGCAAAAATTCCAAAAACCTATATTTGTTAAATATTCTACTAAATTTGTTTCTTACAGAAATTTTAGGCTTTTGCTTTTGCTTTTTTTAATTAGTTACAGTTTATTAACTTTGTATCCCACCGGTATCCCACTCCTCTCCCTCCCTCATTCCCTCCCAATCCTACCTTCTCTCCCTCATCTTCTCCCTATCCCTTTCCAAGTCTAGTGATACGGGAGGTCCTCCTCCCCTTTCTTCTGACCCTAGCTTATCAGGTATGGTCAGAACTGGCTGCAATGTCCTCCTCTGTGGCCTAGCAAGGCTGCTTCTCCCTCAGGTGGGGGATGGGGGAGGTCAAAGAGCCAGCCATTGAGTTCATGTCAGAAATAGTCCCTGTTCCCTTTACTAGGAACCTTATTTTGTATGTTTGTAGGACTTTGGAATCAGTAAATAAATCATTTCTCAGAAAACGTATTTTTGGGGTTATTGGTAATGTATATCTACTTTTGGAGGTAATTGCTAGTCCCATTTTATTTGTCACATTAAGGAAATGCAACATCAAGATAATAGATCTGAATCAGTTAAAGTACTAAAATCTCACATGCTCCTACTGACCAAAAGGTTAAGGCATTTATTATCATTTTGAAGGGTACAATTGTCAATTTGAACAGGTGTCAGTTATCAGAATATTTTTCTAGTGCACACCAAATTATGACTGACAGGTATGAATTAAAACTTATTGAGCAAAACAAAATACATGTATTTATGCCATTATCCATTTTATTCAATTTGTACACAATATATTTTTTAATTTTTTCGTTATTTTCAGACTATAACAAAATCATTTATTGTTACCGTTTTTCCTTCAACAAGTTTCATGTAGCCCTCTTTGCCTCATAACAAACTTTATTTTGTATGTTTCATTAGTTATAGTTATACCAGTACATAAATACATGTATTAATACAACATGTTTTTAGGGATGACTTTTGATATTAGCTAATCAAGTGGCATGCACTTCTCTAGGCAAGATCATTTTGCTGGCTCTCAGCATTCTTTAGTAGTCTGTAGTTTTTTGTCTGGATTGAGGCCTCAAGCCTTTCCTTTTTCCACTTTGGAGCGTCCATTGATAATATCCTTGTTCACCTACATTGATGCCTCGAATTTGAAGATATTTTATTGGTGTAGTTTGTAACATTCCTAGGAGACACAATTCCACATAAAGTTTATTGATTCCCTGTCTCTTTCATACGATCTTTCTGCTTTTTCTCCTTCAATATTCCCAGAGCCACACAGCAGGGAGTTGTAATGCAGGTGTATTCACTGGGTACCTGTGTTCTGCATTTTCAATGATTGCGGTTTTCTGTGATGGTATCTATATTCTGCAAGGAGAAGTTTCCTCGATGAACAGTAAAGGCTAAACATATATCTAAAGGTAGCTAGGTGCCTTAGAAAAGAGAGAACATGTGACATGTGTCTTTCTAGGTCTAAATTTGCTCATTGTTCATGATCTTTTATGTTCCATCCATTGAGTTTCAATGTTCATGGTGTTACCATTCTTTATAGTCAGATAATATTCCACAGGGTATATGTACCTCATTTTCATTATCCATTCATCATCTGAGACTAATTTGGTTGTTTTTATTCCTATGACTTTAACTAAAGCTGTACTGAATTTATGAATTTAGAATAAATGTATATATACATACATTCAAATATATGTAAGTACTTATATATGAAAGAGTTGCTTGTGAATAAATTGTTCTGATTTTGAAAGACAGTAAATGAGGAATATATGGAAGTGTTTAGAGGGAGGAAAGAGAAAGGGCAAATTATGTAATTATATTGTAATCCCAGATGGTAAAACCTATTCTTATAAAGTAGAATATACATCACTGAACACTAGGAAATGGGGAGATGCAAGTCAATGGCAAAACCTTTTGTTTACACATGACACATAAATCCTACAGAACAAATGAAAAAAAATGAACTGAAAATCTTGCAAAATTATGTATTGTATAAATTATAAATTCAAGTAGAAAACGTGGCAGGACAATGTTCTGTAGCATTTCCCATAACACATGTATGGATAAATTTTAGACAAAAATTTTTTAATAAATGTGTTGCTTAGTCGATTTGGTATACTTACACAACGGAATATTAATTAGCAATAAAAAACAAGGAAATCATGAAATTGGCAGGTAAATGGTGGGGTCTGGAAAAGATCATCCTGAGTGAGCTATCTCAGAAGCAGAAAGATGCACATGGTATATACTCACTCATATAGACATATAATATAGGATAAACCTACTAAAATCTGTACACCTAAAGAAACTAATCAAGAGGAAGGACTCTTGCTAAAAGGCTCAATTCCTATCCAGAAAGGCAAAGAGGCTGGACATCAGAAGAAGGAGAAAAGAGGGAACAAGTCAGGAGCCTGACACAGAGGACCTCTGAAAGGCTCTGCCCTGCAGACTATCAAAGCAGATGCTGAGACTTATGGGCAACCATTGGGCAGAGTGCAGGGAATTTTAGGAAAGAAGTGGGAAACAGTAATATCTGGAGAGGACAGGAACTCCACAAGGAGAGCAACAGAACCAAAAAATCTGAGCACAGGTGTCTTTCCTGAGACTGATACTCCAACCAAGGACTATGCATGGAGAGAACCTAAGACCCCTACACAGATGTAGCCCATAGCAGTTCAGTATCCAAGTGGGTTCCATTGTGATAGGAACAGGGACTGTCTCTGACATGAACTGATTGGCCTGCTCTTTAATTACCTCTCCCTGAGGGGGAAGCAACATTACCAAGGCACAGAAGAAGACAATGCAGCCACTCCTGATGATACCTAATTCACTAGGATCAGAAGGAAGGAAAAGAAGTCCTCCCCTATCAGTGGACTTGGGGAGGGGCATGCATGCAGATGGTGGAGGAAGGGAGGGGATTGGGATGGGAGGAGGAGGGAACAGTCGGGATACAAAGTGAATAATGTGTAATTAATAAAGAATTAAAAAACATATTAAATAAGTAATATTGGAATGTTGAGACATATAATAGCACAGATTTTGTTAATATTACATATAACTCACAGTTTAAAACTTCACAAAGTTGGATAGTTGTAGTAAATGTGCTGATTATGTTTTATATAAAAATGTGCATTATACATTTTGAGGAGTATATCTACAATTTTTTAAATTTTAATGTGTGGGAATAAAAATATATACATCTACATATAAAATAATTTTAATGGTTATATGAGAAATATATGTACATTCAACTTCCTTCCTATTTATTTTTTACTATTCTTATCAATTTTAATTTGAATTCTGGATACTCCTGTGGGGGGGGTGTCCATGTAGGAGTGTAGTACCTACAAGGTCAAAAAGAGGATGTCAGGTTTTTGAAGTTACAGACTTCTATGAACTTCAGTGTAGAGTAATGATAACTGAACTTGGCTGTACTATTCAACTGAAAGAGACAGGCATATTTTAAATGTTTGTTTAATTTTTAGCATGTTATACAAACATGTTATGTTTGCAACGCCTCCACTCTCTCTCCAACCCCTCCAACTCTTCTGCATCCTGCTAGCTCACACAAATGCATGAAGAAGAAACTGTGAATTATTATATTTACTTACATGTTATCTACCTTTCCATCATCTCTTTATCACAAATCTATCACCTATCCACACAACCCAAAAAATTTCTTTTTGTGGTATTTTATGTAAATGTGTGCAGTAATGACAAGTTAGGACTGGAGGCTTGCCCACCCCCAAAATGTTTCTTTCACTCTCTGAGCAGCCATTCATTCTTTTGTTTCATTTCATCTTGCACTGTAACCTTGCAAAATTCCCCTCCCTGTCCATTTTGATATGCAGAGTAGTGTAGCTTAGGCAACCATTTTCTTGACATGCGATGGATGCAGCAGAACTTTCATGTCTAGAAGACAATATGTCTCTGTGAGTGTCCTGGTCCTCTGGACCTTATAACCTTTTCAACATGGCTTCCACAATGTTCCCTGAACCTTAGTTTTAGGTGTTTTATTATAGTAGTATCAGTTTTATTGTTTGAATTAGTGTCTACTTTTCTAATTGTTAATCGCTGTAATAGTTTCTTTGTACAAAACTAAAATAAAAAAAAAAAATCACAGCATGATAGTGCCCCTAAGAGTCACAGGCTGCCTAGCAAAACCTCAGTACCAGCCAAGAACCTCCCTTTGAGTTCCTGGTCAAGGGAAACAAGAGGATCCCGAAAGAATATAGCATGTTTATGTCATCTTTTGTTGCATCCTGAAATTGAATGTAAGACCTTATTGCTGAAGACAATAAACACTTAGTAAAGAACTTAGGGAAATTAAGCTGGCACTGACCAAACAGTTTCCTTCATGAAGATTGGGTGCCATTGTATTTGAAGTTGCTATGCAAGTTATCAATGGAGAGGAGCTGCTGAGAGTCTTACCCAGCTATAAAGCCTATGAACCACGACCATTCAGACAAAGTTCAAGTCCCTTAGTTTTTTGTGGGACATAGTCCATTAGTTTGTAATTCCACTGTACAAAACATTTTTATTTGGATTCTATGGTCAAAATTTATAGAAACATGTGGGAAAGGTACGTAAATGCTAAGAAGAAAATGCTTTATGCCATTATATCTGATGACTACACAGGAAATGAACTGAGTAGGAATGTATGTGATTTAATTATCCTGGCAATAAGTAATGGGGGTCCTGGAAGGAGTGAGGGGAGGAGAAACTGTGGTTTGGATGTATTGTATGAGAGAAGAATCTATTTTCAGTAGGAAAAAAAAAGAAGTAACATTAAAAAAGAAACAGGTGCCCTTATGAAAATAGAAAATTACTAGGAAAAAAGCACCATTCATTTTTATGACAATATACATTTAAGAATTCTTTAAAATGAGATCTTATAATTTAGCTTATATATGGAGAATTAGTTTATAACTCAGAATGAGAAGAAACTATATTTTAACAATAGCAATATTCCAGAATAACCCTTTCCTTTAGATTTTCAAGAGTAGAAACCTATGTAAAAACATTTTAAACAAAGTATTTCATGGTAAGATGCATGTACAAATTCATTAACACAATTGTTTATAAATTATGAATTATAAATTTATAATTGTTCATTTTTTGAAGAAAACTTCAAAAATGTTAATGCTGTGTAGGAAGTAAAGTGTCATGGCAAAAATAGTAAATTTAAATATAAATAAAAATATCTTTTCATTTCCTTACAGGACATGATATAAGGAAACCAAAGGACTTGCAGTCACACCTAGAGTAGCCAGGGTTGCTGAGAGGGGAGGATGGTTTGGCTAAAAGACATATAAGACTAGATAAAACTAAGAAGAGCATGTTAGATTATGTCTACAGAGGATTCAGGAATAATGGATAATTTTGAAGACTTTATTTAAGAGTGTGAAAAACTAAGGACATAAAAAAAAATACCTGTGGATTGGAGCCAGAACCTCTAGATAAAGGATAAAGAATTGTGCAGTGGAGAAATCACAGCTTTAGAATTAAACATATTTTATTAGTTGGTGAAAAATTATGAATAATGCCATTTTTCAAATTTCTTTCCTATTCTGAATATTCTTTGGCTGATATGTACAAATAGCTGAGGAAACATAAAATAGAAACAAACTAGAAACTGGGACAAAAGTCTATCACAAATGAGTGAAAAATTATCCTGACAATCATTAGAAGTCGATTATTTCACAGCATGACTGACAGAAACATCAAGGTATTTAAGAATGATATGGATAACTATAATCACTATGACAATTATAAGAACTATAATTATACTATATATAATAATGAGATACATAGTAATTGAAATTCACCTGTCATTATTCTAAGTCTTCATACATACCAAATTACCCTTTTAGATGTAATTTATAGATAATAGGACAATTAATGTTCTCATTACTCAGTGGAAAATGGGAATAAGATAAAATGAGAATCAAGTCCATTGCAACAAAGTACCCATACACACTTGATTCAGAATCATGATGCAATTCATAATTTTATTCTGTTTTGAAAGAAATGTGGAAGATAATGAAGGGGTGGATGTTAAAAAATTAAGGTGTGGGAGGTATATTACTACAGTTTTTCTGAAACCATTAAGGATTTTCCAGCCACTTTATACTGTTGATCTATATTTGCCTTCTTGCTAGCATGTTACAAAGTGAATGACATTTTAAAATTACATTTTCATATCTTTACACATGGTTTCATGTTTATGCAACACTACCTGCTACCGGCACACCTGTTTGGCTATTTTTGTGCTGACAGTGCTAAAATTAACAGGGTCCCTCAGTTCCTCACCCCCATATTAATAGGATTACAGTAAACCTTATCACAGATTTCCCCTCCCGCCTTGCTGTGGGCACTGGGGATTCAGTCTCAGGTCCTTGGGTTAGTACTTGATGCAGGGAACAATCTCCACAAGGACAAGGAATTTACATGCATTTGAAGAGTAATTTTTTTTATGTTTGTGACTGTTTTGCCTGTGTGTATGTGTAGGCATTGCATGATACCTGGTAACCTTGGAGAAGATGAAAAGGCATTGAACTCTACAGAACAGGAGTTACTGAGGGTTGTAAGCATTCTCTGCCCATGGACTGGAGGATTAGTAATTGTGGTCAAGTTGATAAACACAAATAATTGGCATTTTAAAATATTTGAAATGCTGTAACTATCTCTAAAATATTTTGCAGTTATGTTTTATATATAAGTGATTTATAATACATAATAATCAAGGTTATATACATTTATATAATATATGCACACACATTTATGCTATTTTAAATAAAAATCATATATCTACTTTGCAGATATTTCATGAAGCAAAAAGGACTTGCTCAGTAACTGTACCCCTCCTCAGACAAATGTAAGAAGTCTACTCCCTGCTCATCCTTTTAGAGTAGCAGGAATGGCCTCTGGCCACTGACAGAAAAGAGAGGGCGGTGCCTTCCCTCAGCTTGCTTGACAGTACATGTGATTTCGCAATTCTCCTACTTGCACAAAACTTACAATTAATTCCTTCCTATCTCCCTGTTGTCATTGCCTCATAAGACCTTAGTTGAAGAGGTTAATAAGGAAAATTGTGTTTTCTGAAATGATTAGGTTAGAGGCATCCTCAGCATAGAAATAAGTGTTCCCACTGTTCCAAATATAGCCAAATCCACACAGTTTCTGAAAAATTAAGAGAAATAATTTTAGCAGTACAATCTAAGAACTCAAAAAGAAAATGAATATATATATATATATATATATATATATGCACACACATTTGAATATAGGAATTTCTAGCCATCTCTTTTTGTTGGAAACTTAAAATACTAGTTACTGAGGAAAGCTGAGAGCAGGAGAGATGGTCATCGACAGGGAAAGCCCAACTATTGTTTGTCCAGTGTCAATGGTCAGTCCTGAAAACATTCATAAAAGTAATATTATTTAGACTGAGCATATTTTATTGAAGTAAAGGATGTATACATACATACATACATATATATAAACATGTATTCATGTATACATTTATACATACATATATGCATGTAATAACAATTAGTGAAAGAAGAGGTTAAAAATCTAAAGCAGAGCAGAGAGGGGTTATGAGGATGGAGGAAGGAAAGAAAAGAGAGAAATGTACTTATAATAACATCAAAAACAAAAAGTATATACGTTTGTAGGCTTTGGTTTTTTAAAGCTACTTTATTTGGGGTTCCTTAAGCCTCTAGCTCCCATCCAACACCACAACCCTAGGCATAAGAGAAAGAAAATTAGGAGGGACAAGGGATGTAGACCTCTTTAGACATAGTTCCTTGGTGGGGGGGGGATTCAACAATTCATCATTGGGATATCCAGCAGTGCAAAAATCAGCAAACCAGGAGCAGTGGCAAACCCTGCAGTAGAGTGATCAGCAAAGCAGCAACTCAGCAATAGAAAAAGGACCACCAGCAGGAACCTCCTTGAAGCATTCTCTGAAACCTTCCTCTCTAGGAGTCTCTCACAGCAAAGCCCTCTCTTCTCTCTCTTTTAGCAGACATTTTATTAAAGCAATAAAAGGCATTAACTAATAAAGAAAATTGGTATCAAGGTATGGTCTAATTGCAGTGAAGTATTGATCATGTAAATTTTAACTCTTGGGAATGGTTTGCTGAAATAACGTAGATGAGATTGGAGTTGCAGGCTACAGTATCCCTAGAAAGTTGATGCAGAGACTGAGGCTATGAAACAAAAGCAGTGGAGGTTCATTTCCTAAAGTTTCAGAGGGGAAACTTCAGGTGATCCAGACTACAGGGTGTATATTGCACACTGGCAAAGAATCAGTCTGTATACTCCCAAGTTTCTAAAGGCATCATTGAGTCTGAATTAAATAGTCATGTACCAGTTTCTTTGATGAACACAATTTCTATTTTAGGCTGTTGAATGGCCAATGCTCAGTACTCTTAGCTAGGTCTACTCTCTATATTTAGAGAGAAGAGCATCTCCAGCAGAAAGTTGTGACAAGGGGATTGTATAAAAATGGATAAGATTCCCTTGTCATCTTTTGATCACAGAGAATAAGAGATGTTTCAACCTACCTGTAAATCATTTGCCTTTTATCTCTGTTTTGTTGCTTTAGTTCGTTTTTCTTTGTTGTAGTCTGAAACTACATCTTTCTGAATGCTTGGTAAATTAATACTGAGCCTCATGCCTTGTTAGTTAATTTTCTTTTTTATTTATTTATTTATTTATTTATTTATTTATTTATTTATTTAT
>REGO01000493.1:1143561-1182932 GCA_010120015.1 Rhombomys opimus | reverse complement strand
TATGGCCTGTGGCTGATTCAGGAAATAGCTCGGACATCCAGCAGGAAGAATGGATTTTGTACAGAGCCAGGTGCAAATGGTTAAACCACCAAATATGAGGAGAATGAATTCATGGTGCCTGAGCTCAGGTTACCAGCCATGTGGCAGAGGGTAGATTAGTATAATGGATTACTTTAGGTTAGGAGCTACTCGGAGAAGAACCTAGCTATATGGCCTAGGCATTTGTATAATATTCAATGAGTCTCGTGAGCCATTATGCCAGGATCTAATGGATGGGAGCAAAACCTCCTCCTAGAGTTGCTGTTTAACAATGTTCTCACTAATTCAGCTCCTCCATTCCTCCCACGCTATCGTTCATGAAGTTCTCTAGGCCTGAAAAGAGGTGATATGGATGACATAGTGAGCACCAAGCTCTATGCCTCCTCTTACTGTCAGCACATCAACCAGCTATGTGACTCTGAATTGATTGTTGCCCACTGCAATCGAAAACTTATCTGCTGAAGGCTGAAAGTAGCAGTAATCCATAGACATAATCCAGAATATCTAAAAAACAGTTTCAATGTCTCTGTCTTTAGCAAAATTATAGTAGTGGTTACTCCTATGGCCTATGAAATTCCTGGCTGTGGAGAGCCAAGCTCTGTCACACCCTAAAGATGGCGCTGGCCTCTGCCTCTGGTAGGTAAAAGCTCTCGGTAATCAACTCCTTAATTGGTTGTGTATGTGCATCGGGCTCGCTTCCGCAGTTGTGGACTAATCTGCAGGCACCATGTAGCTTGTCAGGATTGGCTGGCCATAGGCTATTTAATTGGCGGGCTGGGCTTCCCAAGAGTCAGAAGTCAGAAGTCAGTCAGAAGTCAGAAGTCAGAAGTAAGTCAAAAGTCAGAAGTCAGAAGTCAGAAGTCAGAAGTCAGAAGTCAGAAGTCAGAAGAAGATTGTTCAAGGTTCCTGAATAAACTGCATTGAGAAGAGTCCAGTGTTGTGTCTTCCTTGCTGGTCGAAGCGGTCGCGACACCTGGCCACCAGCTATTGACTACATTTACTGTACCAGGCATGGGTTCTTGCCTTAAATTTTACCTCAAAGCAATCAGAAAGAAGTTGTTTTCGCTCATATCATTCCGGCCATTATTGCCCTAAATAAGCAAAACTTGTCAGGCTACACATTATTGTCACTTGCAAGTTTCTAATGTAGTATTCTTTGCCGTAGAATTTATCCCAGTGAACCTTCTATATTGTACCACATCAAAATTTTATGTCTTGAGCTATCTTGCACATCTGAAGAGACAACTAGATACAAAATTACTTTATTATTGAACTTTTTAATAATTTAGGAAAAAAGCTTAAACTCGAAAAGTGAAATGCTATTTTCTTTCATTTCATTTCTTTTTATAAATTGTTGTATTTTAATTTTACTTATTTTACATCTCAACTGAGTTTCACCTCCTTCCTCTCTTCACAGTTTCCCCCTCTTTGTATTCTCTACAGAAAAGGGCCTGCTTCAGTGGATATCAATCTGCCACAACATTTTTAAATTGGGTTAGTTGATTATGTTGGTTTCTTGTGGTGGTCTTGACCCCTCTGACTCCTATAATCCTTTTTCTCCCTCTTCTGAGAGATTCTCCAAGCTCTGCATAATATTTGACTGGGGTCTTTGGATATGCTTCCATCAATTTTTGGGTGAAGCTTCTCTGACCACCGTGCTAGAAAACAATCTATGACTATAGCAGAATATCATTAGGAACAATTTCTTTGCCTTTTTTCATTCATGTTTGGTTCTACTGTGGGTCTCTGTACTATCCAGCCTCTGGTTTCTGGCCCTTTAGTAAAAGTCAAGGTTATCTTTGCATTGCCTATAACCTTTAAAGAGTCTTAAGTGTACTGAAATTCTTCATTCCCACTTAAGTAACAGAAGTGCATGGAATATTCTGGTAATAGAGTAGGTGATGAGTTAGAATAAAATTAAAACTTTCTCCCAACTTATATGATATTAACATAAATTTCAAAATCATAAAAGTGAAAAATATCTTGCTTGTTTTATTATATATATTTTCCTCTTTACTTAAACCTTAAATTTCCTTGATGCTGATGAATTATTTAAAAACAAAACAGAACAAGTACATCCACCACCAAAACCAAAACTGTACCTGTCCACTGTTTTTTCAAAAGCTGGGAGTCATCTAGAGGCAAGTACCCTTTCTTTTTTTTTTTACTTTTTTTAATTGTTTTACTAATTACACTTTATTCATTTTGTATCACCCCATAAGCCCCTCCCTCCTTCCCTCCAGACCCCACCCTCCCTCCCCTTTCTGCATGCATGCCACTCCCCAAGTCCACTGATAGGGGAGGTTCTCCTCTCCTTTCTGATCTTAGGCTATCAGTTCACATCAAAAGTGGCTGCATTGTCCTCTACTGTGGCCTGGTAAGGTTGCTCCCCCCTCAGGGGGAGGTGATCAAAGAGCAGGCCAATCAGATTATGTCAGAGGCAATCCCTCTTCCCATTACTATGTAACCCACTTGGACACTGAACTTCCAGGGGCTACATCTATGCAGGGGTTCTAGGTTATCTTCATGCATGTTCCTTGGTTGGAGTATGAGTCTCTGGGAAGTTCCCTGTGTTCAAATTTTCTTGTTCTGTTGCTCTCCTTGTGGAGACCCTGTCCTCTTCAGCTCTTACTATTTCCAACTTCTTACATAAAATTCCATTCACTCTGCCCAGCAGTTGCCCATCAGGCTCAGCATCTGCTTCAATAATCTGTAGGGCAGAGGCTTTCAGAGGCCCTCTGTGGTAGGTTCCTAGTTTGTTTCCTGTTTTCTTATTCTGGCTCTCAGAAGCCCTCTGTAGAAGGTTCCTAGGTTGTTTCCTGTTTTCTTCTTCTTCTGATGTCTATTCTCTTTGCCTTTCAGGATGGGGATTGACCACTTAAAAAATGGGGAACAGAGCTAAACAGAGAATTCTCTGTAGAGGAATATCGAATGGCAGAGAAGCACTTAAAGAAATGCTCAACCTCATTAGCCATTAGGGAAATCCAAATCAAAATAACCCTGAGATTTCACCTTACACCCATCAGAATGGCCAAGATCAAAAACTCAAGTGACAATACATGCTGGAGAGGTTGTGGAGAAAGGGGAACCCTTCTGCACTGCTGGTAGGAATGTAAACTTGTACAACCACTCTGGAAAGCTATTTGGAGCTTTCTCAGACAACTAGGAATAGCGCTTCCCCAAAATCCAGCCATACCACTCCTGGGCATATATCCCAAAGAGGCTCAAGTACACAAAAAGGACATTTGCTCAACCATGTTTGTAGCAGCTTTATTTGTAATAGCCAGAAGCTGGAAACAACCCAGATGCCCCTCAACTGAAGAATGGATGCAGAAATTGTGGTACATCTATACAATGGAATATTACTCAGCAATGAAAAATAAGGAAATCATGAAATTTGCAGGTAAATGGTGGGACCTGGAAGGATCATCCTGAGTGAGTTGTCCCAGAAGCAAAAAGACACACACGGTATATACTCACTCATATAGGCATACAACATAGGACAAACCTACTAAAATCTGTGCATCTGAAGAAACTAAGCAAGAGAGAGGACCCTAACTAAAAAAGTACCCTTTCTTATCCGAACTCTTCTCTCTCACTGACCAGCTACAGGGGATCTACATTTGAGCTGATTCAAGCAGAACAAAAATGAAAATCCCTGCTCATAGAATCAGACTTTGGCTTTAGACTACAGCTAAAAACAGATAGGAACTTTGCCAAAGAAAGGTTTAAAAAATATAGAGTTCTCAGTGACAAGAAAGAGAGATCACTGATAGTGAGGAAATGAGAATTCTGAGGGCAAGCCCATACTGAATCAATGACTCAGACATTGAAAACAGTATTACAATTGAAGTTTGAGAAAAACGTCATGTACTGTATACTAAAGGGAATACACATATTGAAGCAAAATATAAATGGAAACCTTACAATCTGTAGCACTCACCTCCTTCAAAATTGGCTAAAATTTTGATTTCAAAGAGAAACAGTAGTACTCAACACAAAATATGATGTGATTAGAAGATATAAACCTTTCAGATTACATGCCAATTCATAATTAAACCAAATTATGGGGTATAGTATTATGCTCTTTTTCTTGTAAAATATATTATTTGCTAATAAAATAACAGCAATATTAGCATGAATATTAATTCATTTAAAAACTAATGTAATTGAAATTATATTTGTGGTATTAAGCAAGACATTAAGCGTTTAAATATTTTAAGTTTCATTTTTCTGAAGTGAGGAAGTTCATGTTCTTAGAGAAGCATTAATGTAAATTGACACTGTTCAGACAACAATCAACAATTTTTCCCTTATAGGTTTATTTATTTTCCAGCTCAACAGTGAAGAGTACTGGCTGCTCTATCAGAGGTCTTGAGTTTCATGCCTAGCATCTACAATTCTGTATAATTACAGTTTCAAAGGCTCTGATGTCCTTTTCTGGCCTTTTGGTTATCAGGCACACAGGGGGTACATAGATTTACATGCAAGAAAAACATATATGTGTATAAAACAAATCTGTAAGTTCTAGGATTTCCATATACTTTTTCTAACAGAACATGTGATTACTGAATTGTAAACAAATGTTCATAGTGAATTTATCAAGTAGTTTGTTCATTTGTGTAATGTTACATAGAGAGATGTCTCTGAAATCATGATGTAGCAGTACAGGGTTTTAGAAGAGAGGAGAATGTTTTACTTGGGTAGTAAGCAATGGGTAAAAAGAATATTTTGGGGGGGGGACATGTGCAGGTGTGTGAGTGTGTGTGTGTGTGTGTGTGTGTGTCTGTCTGTCTGTCTGTCCATCTGTCTGTCTGTGTGTCTGTGTTGTATGTATTTTTGTTCTTTGTGATTGGTAGTGCTGTGGACTAAGGACAGGGCCTTTGACCATGGTTGATGGATGCTTCGGTGATATGACATATTCCCCGTTCTACATATTACTATATACTCCAGTTCTATACATTCAACATAGATAAGGTTATGTGACCAAAAGCTTCTTTTGAGAGGATCTCAACAAATAGCTATTTCTTAGATAAAAAAGAACATATACAAGATTAAGTATATTCCTGCAGTGAAAGATAAAAAGAGTTACATTTATTTATAAGAATAATTTTGTATCACATAGCCAATACAGGCATACAAGTAAATTCAAGTAGCCAAATTGAGAGCAAACTAAAAATATTTACCAAAAGACAATAATCTTATCACAAAGTATTGCCAGAAATGAAATTATTCAAAATTGTTTTTAGAGAACCAAATATTCAAGCCGATTAAAGAACCTTTGTCCCTTTCTGCCCTCTCCTCTGTTGTACAAATTTGACTAAAGTGTCCTTTTGAAACTCCAACTATCAGTGTAGTGTGAGGGTATGTTGTCTGATGTCTTCTTTCAAAAAGAGCAACATTAACATACAGTAACATGTATTTTATTAGTTTCAAAATAAAAATTATCTTTAGCCAAACTTGAAATAGAGAGCCAGAAATACTTCAAGACATTTTGAGTTCATATGAGGCAATAATGTTCCAGAGACTTAATCATACCTCATAACATCATTTCAGATGATTTACCCCCATTCAAACATAAAACAGCACATTCATTGAAATATTTCTTAATAGTTCATTACTGACATTCAATTTCCTCTTTGGGAACTTAGTAGATATTTCATTTGGATTCCTTTTATCACCTTACTTTTATAAGCCACGTTTTCTATTAAAACTGTTGTTTTACTTGCCTAAAACTCCATTTCCCTGGCTGTCTTTGTAGCAAAGCGTACTTATCAATTATTGTTTCCCAAAATGAGTATCATGACATCTGTCCTCCCTATTCCTATTTCTACGAGTTGTTCTATTTTATAATCTGCCTAATTGAGCTTGCATTTTGACTGTATGCCATTTGGAAACATTCCCTTGTTTATGCTCAAGCTTAAAAGTTTTATAAGAAATATCCTCCACTCATCAAGAATAACCCACTTATAGTATCACACAATGTATTACAATTATACACTACTGTGTTTTACAATGTCCTTGACTTAGACTTAAGTGCCCATAATCTGTAGTCTGGGGCCTTTATGTTACTAATGGCTGTGCCACACTTTATGCTCTGTCAGATAACTTGATGAGATGGCTCAATGTGGATAAATGAATATATCTATTTTAAAAATGAATAGACTAACATCAATAAAAAGAGAGGGTAACTCTCCTTCAGAAATTTATGGGTTTGAGAACTAGAAGAACTTTCTATAAGTGTTTCAATTTATGGAAATTAAGTAGCATTTAACATCAGTATATTCAATCCTGAAACACAAGATTAAACATGTTTTCCATTATATGTGACTCTGTAGAAATGCAAAGACAATGGCTTCAAGTATTCTGGTCACCATTTTCTAAGTGTAAATCAATGCTTCATGTTGAAAAAAAATGATTTATAAGAAAATATTTTACATCTAATACATGAAACAAATTCTCAAATCAATTATAAATACATTGAACATATTTCAATTATGAACTGTATTTTTTAATATTTTTTTAATATTAATCACTGGTTATTTACTTTGTATCCCAGCTGTAGCCCACTCCCTCATTCCCTCTCAATCCCACCCTCCCTCCCTCATCTCCTCTTCCTCATTTCCAAGTCCACTGATAGGGGAGGTCCCCCTCCCCTTCTCTATGACCCTAGTTTGTCAGGTATCTTCAGGACTGGCCACAATGTCCTCCTCTGTGGCCTAGCAAGGCTGCTCCTCCCTTGGGGGTGGCGAGGAGAGGTTAAAGAGCCAGCCAATGAGTTCATGTCAGAAATCATCCCTGTTCCCCTTACAAGGGTACCCACTTGGATACTGAGCTACCATGGGGTACATCCAAGCAGGGGTTCTAGGTTATATCTATACATGGTACTTGGTTGGAGAAACAGTCTCATAAAAGATCCCTGTGTCCTGATATATTTGGTCCTTGTGGAGCTACTGTCCTCTACAGGTCATACTAGCTCTCCCTTCTTTCATATGATTCCCTGCACTCTGCCCAAGGTTTGGTTATGAGTCTCAGCAACTGCTTTGATATACTGCTAGGTAGAATCTTTCGAGGCCCGCTGTGGTAGGCTCCTGTCCTATTACTTGTCTTCTCCTACTTCCAATGTCCATCCCATTTGTCTTTCTAAGTGAACTGTATTTTAAAACAAAAGTCTTAGGGAAATTGACACAAAGCAAATGGTGAAAAATCAAGCTAATGTAAATATAGGATAATTGGGTTTTTAAAAATGCAAATGGAGAAAGGTATAAGGCAATCAGAGGGTTAGCTAAAATGTGGTTCAATAAGAAATATATTTAATACTTTAAGTCACATGAAAAATAATTTTCCTCTTTATAATTTTATTTTTTCATTAATTTAGTTTTATTTCTTTAAAATAATTTTAAATTTAAATATATTTGGATCATATACTTCTCCTTCCCAAAGATTGTTCATATCTTTTCTCCTCCCTTGGCACCCAAATGCAAGTTCTTTCTCTAGAAGACAACCAAAAACCTAGTAGAAGAACAGAATAACCAAAACTTAGAAAATTAAAAACAACATCACACAAAAATAAAATAAAAATACGAACAAAGAAACAAACAAAAACCTCGCAAACTATAAACAAATAAGAAGACAACAACCAAAAGAAAGAAAGAAAGAAAGGAAGAAAGAAACAAAGAAAGAAACAAAGAAAGAAGGAAAGAAAGAAAAAAACGTGGAGTCTGTTATTTGTTGTTTAACTACTCCTGAACATGAGGTCTCACATGGAATGGTTGTTAGAACAAGTGTTGTTCCATTGGAGAAAACTAATTTTTTCACTACCAGTACATATGAGAGTTTCACAGTTAATATTTACTCTAGTGGCTAGAGTCATGTTCCTTCTTCACTTCTTTCCTTCCTTTTTTTCTTCCTTCCTTTTCTTAATAGAAGGAAAGTAAAATATATTAGATATTTATAGATAGATAGGACGGAGTTGGAAATGGAAGACCAAGGTGGGGACAGAGATGGGAGAGGCTGGAACAGAAAAAAAATATGGAGAGATACAGCTAAAATTAACAAGAATTTGAGGAGAAACATGGAAACCTAACACAGTAGAAACCTCCTAAAATTTATACATATATGGAGGAAATCAAAATGAAATCATCAAATAACGAGGAAAATTGGTGTGGAATATATTATGCCCTTGTATTTTGGAATGTTAAAACCTATTACAACACAAGATACTAGCATGAAAACAACTTTGGAAAAATTATGTTCATAGACCATTTTTAGGCTAGCTTAATATCACTGCATTGCCTGTAACACAAAGTAGTGGTTCCTGTCATCATGGGTCAACAGAAGAATCGGTACTTTTCAAAAATACCGTATAAATCATGTCCATGTTCTCTTCGAGGGTGTTTCTATCTGTTGCCTCATTCTGCAGAACTCACTGCACATCAGCGTGCTCAGCCTCTGAGGACTGGGGGTCTTAGAGGTCATAAGTCTCCCCACATTTCACCTTCATCTACCACCGCTGTTAGCATTCCTGCTGCCATCTGCCACAAAATCCCATAAAGCTGCACACATTTCTATAAATTCTTTTTAATGAACAATTACATATTAATTTAAATAAATTAATATTAAATGTATTGTCAAAATTACTCATGATGTTAATCAAAGGCATTGATGTGACTTTGCTTAGAGCAACTTACTTCTAGATTCAGAAAACTCATTTGACCTTGGAAATGTTTTCTTTCTCCTGTTTGCCTCTTTGTAGAATAGGATAACATTGAGTTCCCAGGAAGAAGTGGTAATGTCAGAAATTACAGCCTCATAAAAGCTTTAATTCTCACCATAAAAATAATATATAAAGTAGGGAACTATGAGGGTGCTTCACATCTTGCAATGTCAGGTTTAGAAGCACCTCTATAAAATTTATAGCACCTATCTATTTGATAGTGGATAAAACACAGGAAAGTGTTGCTTAAATGTAGCTGGGTTATAAACAAGTGAATGCTTTTGGAGGAAAGTTTGTAGCATTTTTTTAACAAATGGATGTTAAAGACTGATATTTAAAAACGGTTTTCTTTCGATGCATCTCTAAATCATTTTCTCAATAAAGAATAAGTGGAAAAAAAAAGAATAAGTGGTAATTAAATTAAAATTAAGTTATACTGCATAGATATATGAGGTAGTGAAAGTTGTATACTGAAAAAAATGCATTCTCTAAATACCAATGAATACTGCCGCAAACACAAAAAGGGTGTCCAATTCAACATCCGCACGCTCAGGGCTCTGCATTCTAGATTAGCCCTGCTTGGCCAACGTTTATGCCTCAGTGCCAGAATGCTAAGTATTCTGGTGTACAAGAGTAACATCTCTACACTACAAATCTGTCTCTGGTTTGAATTTTTTTTTTGAAATATTATTTGAAGTACCAGAGCATGTACCTTAAACTTGAAACAAGATGCTGATAGGTCAGATTGTATTCTCCTCCTGTTGTGTCTTATGGAGCACCAACCAAGGACCCTGCATGGACTCAAATAGGCCTGTTACACATTGTAGAGAATGGGTAGTTTGGGCATCATGTGGTTCCCCTAGAAAAGGAAGAGGGGATGTCTCTAAAATGGACTCTGTTGCCTGGTTTTTGGTCACTTCCCTACGGTGGGGCTGCCTCGGCAGGCCACAGGATGTCAAAGTCTTGATGCAACTTGATGTGCTGTTCTGAGTTGGTGGGGTGGGGCTCCCTTTACCTGAGGCTTAGAGGAGGGGAGATAAGGAGAAGAGAGAGGGATTATAGGAATGGGAGGAGAGGTAGGAGGACCTACGATGTAGAGTAGATTAAATAATTAAGTAATTGGAAATTTACTGTTCTCATCTCTTTCAAGTGAGGGAAATAATTTCTATAAGTTTTCTTAGCAGTTTTTTTTTCTTAAGAACAATATATTTAGTCAAACTTTTTTTTAAATAGAAGAATGTTTATAACAGGTCAAGCCTCGACAGCACAGTATCAAAGCAGATGCTGAGGTTCATAGACCTACTTAGGGCAGAGTGCAGGGAATCTTATGGAAGAAGGGGGAGATGAAAGACCTGGAGGGGACATGAGCTCCACAACGAGAGCAACAGAACCAAAAATACTGGGCAAAGGAGCCTTTTCTGAGACTGATACTCTAACCAAGGACCATGAGTGGAGATAACCTAGAACCCCCGCACAGATGTAGCCCATGGCAGCTCAGTCTCTAAGTGCGATCCATAGTAATGGGAACAGGGACTGACTCTGACCTGAAATCAGTGTTTGGCTCTTTGATCAACTCTCCCTGAAGGAGGAGCAGCCTTACCTGGCCACAGAGGAAGACAATGCAGCCAGTTCTGATGAGACCTGATAGGCTAGGGTCAAATGGGGGAGAAGGAACTGCCCCTGTCAGTGGACATGTGGAGGGACTTGGGAGGAGATGAAGGAGGGAGAATGGTGTTGGGAGTAGAGGAGGGATGGGGAGCTACATCTGGGATGAAGGGAATAGACTGCAATTAATAAAATATAAATACATTTTAAAAAATAAAAATACTGTGTAGACAAAATGAATAAATATTTAAATAAATAAATATATTGTACTACTATAAAATAAACCATATATCTTTAGTGCAAAGTTCGTGTTCAGTAAGGAATTCTGAGAAGCCTTCTGTACTAACTAGGCATAAATATTTAGAAAAATCGCCTTACCTGGTTGAAAGCAATGTGGACATGAAAAAAGAAGGTCCTTTTCATGTATATGTGCGCCTGTGCATAGATATGCTATGCTATAAATCATTGTTTTGCATAAGAAAACAGTCAAGAAACACATGCTATAGTGAACATCTGCATTCTAGCCACAGGAATATTTTTGAACACTGCAAAAATAGTCAAAGAGTAGGTGCAGATTCAATTATTGCTTCAGATTTATAATTTCCAAAGGAAAATTGCAGCTTTCATTACTACTCTCTAAATTTAGATAAATGAATGCAAAATCAGTCAGTTTTTGATGTTATATGTGTATAAATTGACAGTTTGCATCAGAATATTGGCCTCCCGGTTTTCTGCCTTTTTCTATTTTAAATAAACGTTCCAGAAGATGCAGATCAAATAATGAGTGCTAAAAGTATGTCAGTTATACTTTGTGCCTGTGCTGTAGTTTATTTTGTTATTTTATATCTGAGAAGTAAAAATAATTCAGTACTGGATCCGGGGACAGCTTGGAAATGTAAAACCATAATGGGAATAAATTTTATGAAAAAAAAATCTTTTTTTTTCAGTTTTTATTATTATCATTATTAATTACACTTTATTCATTTTGTATCCCCCATAAGCCCCTCCTTACTCCCCTCCTGATTCCACCCTTCCTCCCCTTTCTGCATACATGCCCTTCCCCAAGTCCACTGATAGGGGAGGTCTTCCTCTCCTTCTTTCTGATCTTAGACTATCAGTTCTCATCAGAAGTGACTGCATTTTCATCTTCTGTGGCCTGGTAAGGCTGCTCCCCCTTCAGGGGAAGGTGATCAAAGAGCAGGCCAATCAGATTATGTCAGAGGCAATTCCTCTTCCCATTACTATGTAACCCACTTGGATACTGAACTACCATGGGCTACATCTGTGCAAGGGTTCTAGGTTATCTCTATGAATAGTCCTTGGTTGGACTATGAGTCTCTGCGAAGTTCCCTGTGATCAAATTTTCTTGTTCTGTTGCTCTCCTAGTGGAGTTCCTGTCCTCTCCGACTCTTGCTATTTCCCACTTACATAAAATTCCATTCACTCTGCCCGACAGCTGGCCATCAGGCTCAGCATCTGCTTTGATAGACTGCATGGCAGAAGCTTTCAGAGGCCCTCTGTAGCAGGTTCCTAGGTTGTTTCCTGTTTTCTTCTTCTTCTGATGTCCATCCTCTTTGCCTTTCAGGATGGGGATTGAGTGTTTTAGTTAGGGTCCTCTCTCTTGCTTAGTTTGCTTAGATGTACCGATTTTAGTGGGTTTATCCTATGTTGTATGTTTATATGAGTGAGTATATACCGTGTGTGTCTTTTTGCTTCTGGGAAACTCACTCAGGATGATCCTTTCCAGGTCCCACCATTTACCTGCAAATTTCATGATTTCCTTATTTTTTCATTGCTGAGTATCCATTGTATAGATATACCACAATTTCTGCATCCATTCTTCAGTTGAGGGGCATCTAGGTTGTTTCCAGCTTCTGGCTATTACAAATAAAGCTGCTACAAACATGGTTGAGAAAATGTCCTTTTTGTGTACTTGAGCCTCTTTTGGATATATGCCCAGGAGTGGTATGGCTGGATCTTGAGGAAGCGCTATTCCTTGTTATCTGAGAAACCGCCAGATTGATTTCCAGAATGGTTGTACAAGTTTACATTCCCACCAGCAGTGGAGAAGGGTTCCCCTTTCTCCACAACCTCTCCAGCATGTGTTGTCACTTGAGTTTTTGATCTTGGCCATTCTGATGGGTGTAAGGTGAAATCTCAGGGTTGTTTTGATTTGCATTTCCCTAATGGCTAATGAGGTTGAGCATTTCTTTAAATGCTTCTCTGCCATTCGATATTACTCTACAGAGAATTCTCTGTTTAGCTTTGTTTCCCATTTTTTTAAGTGGATTACTTGGTTTGCTGCTTTTCAGCTTCTTTAGTTCAGAAATAAACCCACACACGTATGGACACCTGATTTTTGACAAAGATGCCAAAACCATACAATGGAAAAAAGATAGCATCTTCAACAAATGGTTCTGGTCTAACTGGATGTCTACATGCAGAAAAATGAAAATAGATCCATACTTATCACCTTGTACATAACTGAAGTCCAAGTGCATCAAAGACCTCAACATAAAACCAGATAAATTAAATCAGCTAGACAAAAAAAGTGGGGAATACCCTAGAACTCATTGGTACAGGTGAGAACTTCCTGAACAGAACACCAACAGCACAGGCTCTAAGAGCAACAATCAATAAATGGGACCTCATGAAGCTGAAAAGCTTCTGTAAAGCAAAGGACACCGTCATCAAAACAAAGCGACTGCCTACAGATTGGGAAAGAATCTTCACCAACCCTTTATGTGACAGAGGACTCATATCCAGTATATAAAGAAAAAAATCCATTTTTAACTAAAACAAATCTAGTGGTACAATACAATTATACTCTTCTCCTGTCAGTGGAGGTGTTATCATGTGGCCATGAGAAATTAAGAGGAGAAAAAAAAAACCTCTCCCCCAAATGAAACATGATCACATTATTTTTAAATAAATGGTTAAGGTGTTATGGGTTGTCTGTACCTTCTCAAAACTGAAGGTAAGTGAAAGTAAAGATCTGCTTTAAACAATTTAAGAGTCCTTATTACTGAAGAGTTGTTTTGTTACTTTTTAATTTTTTTTAATATTTTCTGGTTTATATAAAAAATTGGTAGAATGTACAGTGTTCACACACATCAGATTTACCTTCCAAGGAGCTCTTTACATTATTAATATATCATTAGTGTGATAAACCTCTATTATGTTTTATTTTTATTTACTTACCTATTTATTTTGTTTTATATTTTGGGATTATGATATTGCAACATCATCTTCCCATTCCTTTCGCCTTGTTTACCTTTACTCAGTTTTCCATACAGAAGTATGTCAGTCATCAGTCAGTCTGTATTCTCTGTATCCAAAGGAGATAGAAGTGTTAAGATAAGTCACATATTTCCCTCAAGGAGTTTCATCTATTAATAACTTCATCCAGGATTTTAATGAAATTCAATTTAATGATAATACACATACTCCTAACCATTCTATGTCACTAAATATTACATTAAAAAAAAAGACGTAGATACACAGAAGATTTTATGGGTGGAGGGTTAATAGTAATCCACTGTTGAGCAAACTCTTTGAGTGATGCTTTCATAGGAAGCTCATGAGCTAAGTCTAGTAGCTTTAGAAAACATTGCAGTACTGCAAACAGACAATATAATACAGGACTCTTTTGAAATTAATCTATAATTTTCATGGATTGAGAAAAGCTTTATTGTGATATTTTAAAACATATGGATACATATCTTATCCCTTTTTTAAAATATGTCCCTCACTAGCTTCCTTCATAGAACTCCTTCCCTCTGACTGCTCTCTTTTCTCTCCCCAGGTCTGCGTTCCATGTATTGTCACATGCATTTCTTATCACATGGATTCTATCAGTTGTCTTTATTCCCTTCTCCTTCAAACATCTCTGCTCCTGTCATGGAAATGAAAGTCTATCTTGATGAGAGGATGTGAGCCACCAGGAAAGAATGGACTTCCAGACTGAAGATTAAATTATAGAGTTAGTCTTCCCTGGTGTTGTAATTCTTTTTTTTATTTTTTTATTTTTTATTTTTTTTCTTATCAGTTACATTTTATTAATTCTGTATCCCAGCCATGTCCCTATCCCTCATTCCCTCCCAGTCCCTCCCTCCCTCCCTCATCTCCACCCTGCCGCTTTCCAAGTCCACTGATGGGGGGGACCTCCTCACCATTCATCTGATCCTGTTTTATCAGGTATCTTCAGGACTGGATAAACCTCCCTCAGCCCTCCCTATCACCCCCCATTCCACCACTGTGATATCTAAGGTGCTTTAAGTTAAAAACGGAAATGCCCTTGATTCCTCTGGAGGCTCTAGAATGCAGAAGTCTATGTGATTTCGAGCAATCCTAGGACTTAATCGTGTAGTGGGTGCTTTGCCAGTTAGGGAAAAAAAAAAGAATAACAGTTGCATAGTTTGCATGCCTGTGAACAGATGCTGCAGAATGAGAGAGGTGTAGATTGAGTGAATGAATCAGGAAGAAAAAGAAATTCATGAATTGTCAGTTCTCTCCAGAAATCATAAAAAATTCATCGATGTCAAAGGTTTAAAAAGTTAAACAGCAGAAGTAAATTCCCTGTTATCTTATACAGAATCTTTTCTCTGGAAGAAGAAAGCCTTATTTGTCCCCTTGAAAAGAGACTTTTGTATTGGTACATTGTGCTTTCTCCATGTAAACTGCAAAATTACGTTTTCACTACTAGTAGTTAAAAGAGACCACTGTGTTAGTTCCAAAGAAAATATCCGCATTAAAAGTTTCAGCAGAGAAAAGATGAATATCAGGGCTAATGTGCACAGACTGAGAGTATTCCTTAGAGGACAAATATGAAAACATTAGTTGTAAACTAGCTTATTGAAGTGCATAATTGGATAATGGCAAAATAAATGGGAATATATGAAAGAAATCTAGTGCCATAATACTTTTATTTTCTGTAATGCAATTCAGGTGAAATAAAGCAGATAAAATGAACAGAAACTGGTTTTGATCAATGTGAGTTATACTGCTATTTTTCCTTATGTCAATTTTATGATTTAATGATGATAAAAAGAATATAAATTCCTTAAGGAGTGCAGTTTGGTTTTGGTAAACTCATAACTTCTCTTAAAGCATAACCATGCTAAAGCACCATTTGCCACCTCCTCTGAATTCATCTATTCATTCCTTTAAAATTATTTGTCAGACACAGTAAAGATAGCATTCATGGCTAAATACACATTGGAGGAAAGCTTCCATTTGTTATCACGGTGATCCTTTCATTAAAGTATGGGAAGGCAGACTTCTGATTCAAAAGCAAAAATTAACATAAAAATATCAGAAAAGAGAAATATAGCAACTTACTGACTCAAGAATACAGTTTTATTCTTAAGGTAAAGGTTCTTTTAGTAAGTGACAATTGAGGTGAAATATTAAAAATAAAACTTAGAAGAATAATTATTGCACTTTCTCAGACAAATAATGTAACATACAGAAGCAGCAATGTCTACTAATTTTTGAGTTCTGAGTAACCTTGAATGAACAAGCAAGAAAGAAGATAAGTTTAGTGAAACATACTTGTGATCGCAGTAGACAGAGCCAATGTAGGCTATGTAGTAAGGTCCAAGCTGATATCTAGCAAAATTCTGTCTCAAAACAACAACAAAAATCATACATACAAACATACTAGGGGCAAAATAAGTTGTTTAAGAGACAGGGAAGGGTCACAGGCTTCACAACAGTGAGCAGGAACAACTGAACACCTAAGGACCCAGTGAAGATAGGGAGGCGGGTGATGGCTTGCACACAGTATTCCGCCATGAGTATCTTGAGCTTTAATGTAATGGGCAGCAAATATCAGGCTAAAATTGGTAAGAAATATCTTCTGAATATTTTTTAAAGGTTACTGGAGCTGTAGCAGAAAGACAAGTATTCACAGGGAGGTACACCTTTGCCAGCAAGTGATGGCAAGCTCAGGGATTGGGCTGAAAGTAAGTGCCGATGTCAAGTGAATAGAGGTTTCACAAGTTGTACCTAGGTATATGAGAAAAGATTTGATTTCACGATATCCTAGATTTGTTCTCAAGATGAAGGCTTTCACACAGTATACCATTACAGAACGAAAGTTAAATTTGTAGCCAAACACAGTGGCACATGGCTCTAATTCCAGTACTTGGGGAGGCAGAGACAGGCAAATCTATGTAAATTCTAGACCAGCCTGGTGGTCTACAGAGTGAGCCTAGGACAGCTAAGGCTACACTTAGAAACCATATCTCAAACAACAAAAAAAAAAAAAAAAAAAAAAACAACAAAAAAAACAAAAACAAAAAAAAAGGAAAAGAAAGTAAAACTGGTTTCAACAGATGTGAATTCAGTGAGAGTGAGAGCGAATGAAGAGAGTTATTGAAGGGACACTAACCCACTCTAACACATAGCCCTGGCAGGCCTTGCTCTTCTCCCCGATTCCCTCTACCTTGCTAAACGCTATTAGATTACATTCCTAAACGGAATATATACCGTGTGTGTCTTTCTATTTGTGGGTTAGCTCACTCAGGATGATCTTTTCTAGTTCCATCCACTTGCCTGCAAATTTCAAGATTTCTTTGTTTTTAATAGTAGTATTCCACTGTGTAAATGTACTACAGTTTCTGTATCCATTTTTCAGTTTGAGGGACATGTAGGTTGTTTCCAGATTCTTGCTATTATGTGGAAAGCTGCTATAAACATAGTTGAGGAAATGTCCTTGTTGTGTGGTTGGACATCTTTTGGATATTCCCAGGAGTGGCATAGCTAGGTCTTGGGGTAGCAATATTCCCAGTTTTTTAGGAAAGCACTAGATTGATTTCCAAAGTAGTTATACAAGTTTACATTCCTGACAGGAATGGAGCAGAGGTTCCCCTTTCTCCACATCCTCTCCAGTATCTGTTGTTCCTTGAGTTTTTGATCTTAGCCATTCTGATGGGTGTGAGGTGGAATCTCAGGCTCATTTTGATTTGCATTTTTCTGATCACTAGGCATGATGAGCATTTCTTTAAATTGAATATTAGCTATATAACATAGGATAAACACAGGAATCTACAGACCTAAAGAAGCTAAACAACAAGGAGGACCCTAGGGAAGATGCTTAATTCTCATTCAGAAGAGAAAACAGGATAGGCAGAGGAAGCAGAAGAAGGGAGGGAACAAGATGAGAGCTTACCACAGATGTCCTTGAAAAGGTTCTACCCAGCAAGGGTTCGAAACAGATTCAGAGACTCACAGCCAAACTGGAGAGCACAAGGAGACTTATGGAAGAAAGGGAATATAGAAGGATCAGAGGGGACAGGAGCCACACAAGGAGACCAACAAGGCCAAAAAAAGCTGGGACCAGGGGGAACTGCGAAGACTGATACATCAACCAATGACCATGAATGGACAGGACCTGGACTCCCTGCTCAGATGTGGCCCATGGGCAGCTCCGTCTCCATGTGGGTCCCCTAATATAGGGACTCTGGCCATGGACTAGGTCGCCTGCTCCTTGATCACTTCTCCATAGTAAGGTAACCTAGAGAGCTCACAGAGGAAGAGGATCCTGACAGTCCTGATGAGACCTGAAAGGATAGGGTCAGACAGTAGGGGAGGAGGACTTCCCCTATAAATGGACTGTGGGGAAGGAGTAGGGAAGGAAGAGGGAGGGAGGGTGGGACCGGGAAAGGATGAGGGAGGGGCTACAACCAGGATACAAAGTGAATATACTGTTAGTAATAATAATAATAAGGAAAAAGGGTGAAAAGATTACATTCCTAAAGCTAGCTACCAAAGTGTATTCCCCTATTTGGCCAATTTCTCCTCCTGAGGCTGACTAGCAAGGTCCAGCTATTAAAGTATTGAAGCCCAGCAATCAAAAGTTACCTTGATTCACCTAATTAACATGTCCAATCAAAATTAACCAGCTCATTCTAACACAGGGTTTTCCCTTTTACCCTAATAAGACTGTCATTTTCCTATGAGCCACTTTTGTCTCCTCTCTATCCAGAGATGTTCCATTGTTCCTCCAGGACAAATACCCCTTCTCCTTCTTCCTTGCTCCTTTCTTCACTCTCCCTTGTTCCCTTCTCCATCTCCCTCCTCTTCTGCCTCCTGTCTTTATCCCTTTTCTCTTTCCTCTGGCCTTCTGGGGCAAATACATGGTTTTGCCTAGAACGTGGTCTCGTGGTGTCTTGAGATGACTCCCAGATTCCCTACTGATTGCCCAGCAAGTGTAGTGTGCTGGGTAGTTTGTTTTGAAGAGGGAAACTCAATTTACACCCATAAAATTGTTTGTACAGACAGTATCTTGATTAATGTTTCAGGTAGGAGGGGCCAGACTAGTATGGCTAGTGCTACCCCTGGGCACTTGGTCCTGGCTTGTATAAGAAAGTTAACTAAACAAGCTCTGAGAAGCACAGCAGTAGGCAGTGTTCCTCCAATGCTGGGTTCCTGCCTGGAGTATCTTTCTTGACTTCCCCTCATGATGGACTGCAGGCTGGAAGCTGACTTAAACCCTGCCCCTCCTAGTTGGCCATGCTGTTTACCATAGCAATAGAAATAGGATGAATACATGCAGTAAGTGGAGACTCTTAAGTTTCAACAAAACCAGCGGATCCAGTGTCAGGGTGGGTGAGTTGATCAGAGACCAGGGGTCAAAGAAAGGAGGTTAAAGGTTTTCAGGGAAGTATAACTCTAATGCAAAAAAAGAGATGAAGCCAAGTGAGATTTTGAGGTGTTTTCTTCTGAAGATTTTGACAAAAGTTTTTCAAAGTTGTTTGAGTTAACCCTTGTCTTTTGCACAAATAAAACTTTTATAAGTTACACAGTTTCTTTTTCCACAAAGAGTCTGAAGTCTGTCCTCTCCTTGTTTGACCACCTGAGTCAGAGCCTAGATGGATAACTGGTAATTATCCACTGCTATTTAATTCAATGGAAAATAGTGCACATGAACCCTAACTAATTTGTAAGTGATATATGTCTGATATATTTGTAAATGATATGTGTCTCATTTCACCAAAGTACCCCAAACTACAGTGTTTCTCCTATCTAGACACTGCATTGACTTATCAAGTATGTATTGGGATTTGGAAATTATGTATCTGAACAGACCACTTCCTAAAGGAAAAGAAAAAATTGGCTCCGAATATAATTCAAAATTTCAAGATCACAAGCATTTCTATTTCTTAAAACTTCAGTAAGCATTGCTCAACTTTTATTAAACTATTTGCAGACAACTGCAGAATTCCATTTGTCTTTTTGCTTTAACGTCTGCAGTTCCTTCATTATTCTCACATGTAATTACTGTTACAAGGTCCATGGCACAGTATAGTCTTGTACAATGTTAACTGTCATTTAATTTACATTTATCTGAAATAATTTTTCTCTTTCTCATCCTCCTCCTCCTTTTTTGTCTTCTTCTTATTATTTTTCTTATTTTTCTTCTTCATCTCTTTTTTCACTTCTGTGAAAGGATTTCAAGGTGTCCTCAAATTGGCCAACCACTTCTCTCAGGCTTATGAATTATGGGATTATAGATACATGCCACAAGACCTACAGATAATTTGTTTTTCTATCATCATGCTTGAACATCAAAGACCTGTGTAAACTTTTGGAACCTTAAATAGTGGAAGACACTACTAAGATGCATATAAAATTGTGTACTGGACAAATATATTTTATTTCCTTTAATTCTTTAGTATTTTTATGTGTTTTATGCATGGTTCTCCACTGGTTTTATAGCTATCCCATGATTCTCAATACATACACACACACACACACACACACACACAATACTTTAGAAATATAATGTTGTACAAGAGAACATTAACTTATTAAAGGGTAAAAGAAGAGTTATATGGATCATAAAAATAAAGGCATCTCTGACTTAGTATTTAGGTATTTGTCTACTTACTCTCTCTTTTTAAATTGAGTACCACAAGACATGTTTTTGTTGTTTGCATAAATGATGAACTCATGAAAGCATCATTTGTTCCAATTATGTGCACACAGAATATGAAGGCACTATTCTCCTGTAACTTAAGGAAAGGTTATATGGTCTCAGCCAATGCTTTTTTACTGACATCCTAAGAAATACCAAACACTGTGATGAGTCTATATGAAGCTTCTTGTTAAAAGTTCAATTTACTTTTTAAATGATATGAGCGCACTGATGATAGTCTGTCATGACATACATTAGCAAAACAAAGCTCTTAGTTCTTTGCAGTTTGCATTCTGAATTTAGCCTGCCAAAAGGTCAGTTAAAAATTTAAACATAGCACCCAGATTACTTTTGTTTTGCCAGCAGCCAGCTTGTTATTACACCCATATTTGTGATATTTCACTAGGCTCCAATTATCTCATTTTAGGGAACTGTGTTGAGCTTTCAATTTTTAATGTCTAACTCCTGTAGGTTTCATAGTGAGATCTGTAGGTAGCAAAATATCAAAATATACTGACTTCAAGAGGGCACTTACAGTTTTATAAGACAGTAAATTATATTATATTTTCATCTGTGGATATTGCCCTGCATGTTACATTATTAAAGGTACCAGCGCTCCAAGCAGTATTTCACAACACTATGGATGCAAGTGAACATTTGTTTGTTTTTTGTTTACTCTTTTTCCTGATATAATTTAAACTGCTAACCCTTGAGCAAAGTAAGCCTTAAATGTTTCATTCTATTATAAACTGATCTCCTGAATTAGACATTGAGGTGGCAGATTAGCTTCTGATTATTGCCGTACAGGGACTTTGTATTCTGTCAGCCTTCTAGTCCTATAGCATTCTTGAAATATAAGAAAAAATAATTTTCACATTACTATGAAATTACTCTAAAGAGCAATATTGAACTCCTGGCATTAAAGTTATTACCATTGTTTTGGGGTTTGTTACTATGTCTGAAATATGGGTATATGGATAAAGAAAGACACAAACAAATATACTAAAGTTAAACTTGTTTTCATGTGTTTGAATATAATACCAAATTTATTTGCAATGAATATTTTATTACAACTAGACATCTGTGGATCATTAAGTCAGGAATTTTGCATGTATCTAGTCATAGGTGATGCCAACATAGTCCCCAAGCCCCAGGAAAAGGAATTAAAAATAAGGAAAGACAAAATAGAGTGGACTTAAAGCAGAGATGTATATCATTAAGATAAATATTATCAAATTTCAGTGTAAGAAATCCCCTTCTGGCTAAGTATACCAAAGGTAAAGTTACAAGAGCAACAGCATGAGCCTGGAGAATATGTGACATCTTCGCAGGATAAAAAGTAGAGAATTATGTACCACTGCACTCTGCAAATCTGAGAGAGTGTATCAGAAGATAAATCTGAATAGCCTTACTAGGAAGGGATTAGGAAAGACTATTATGTGAAAATAAAGATATGAAAAATACCCTGCAGGCAATAGAAATCCATTAACTGGTCCTGAATAAAATAATATAACTTTATCAGGACTTTGGGAATATGAATACCCACCAGTTGGGAAAATCAATTTAATTGCTGTCACAATGGAGAAAGATTAAGAAATAGCACATCAGTTTTCACATATTTTCAGAAAAAAAGAGTGTGAACTGGGAAAACCATTGGTGACCTCCAGAGAAACTAGACATAAGAATGAAAAAGGCTAAAATTCTAAGTGTTAATATGAAGTCTTAAACAGGATATTAGTATTATAAACTGTTAAAGACACGCAGAATGAACATTTTGAGAACATCAAAAAAAGAAGCATTGGAAACCACTTTGTAAGTCACCTTCAAGGATCTTGTGGGGCATCTGAGTTACAAGAGAGCCTTATTTGGTTTTGAGAACTATATTCAATATGAAGTACACAATTGATAAAGTTGTTAAGTAAGTGAAAGTAACCAAAATGAAACAATAAGTAGAAACAAACGTGCCCATTTAGCCTAGTCTTAGTAGGGGACTTGTGATTCTTCTTGCATAAAAATCAATGGAAGTCAACACACTGAAGGGAGCATTTAACTCACATGAAACAGTAGTCATCACTTGCACTCTCAGTACCTACCCTCCTTCCAATTTTAGATGCAACTTGTGACAGTGTGTGTATACACAAACATGCAGGCTTGTATGTGTGCACATACTAATGTGTGCCTGAAGAAATGATAAAACAATCATAAGATTATAAGTAAAAATCTTGAAAAGAATAGTTTTTATAAGTTTCTTTCAGAAAGAAAGATAAATCAATTTAAACATTTGTTGTTTTTTTTCAAGAACACAAAATCTAACACATTGTTTATTGAGATAAAAAAGTTGCACAAGAACATTTAAAGCAAATACTTTGTAATTTTTATTTTTGTATAATTTTTATTTTTTATATTAATCACAGGTTATTTACTTTGTATCCCAGCCGTAACACCCTCCCTTATTCCCTCCCAATCAGTTTAAATATTTGAATCTATGAAATATAAAATAAAAAATACTTTTCTTGTTTATTTATTACTTTTTTATTTTAGAGATTATAGTTACATTTCTCTTTTTCTTTCATATAGCACAGCCTGATCTCTTCAAATTTATAACCTTTTTTTTCAATAATTGTTATTGCATACATATATATATCATATATAATTATAACCTGCTCATCGTTTATAATGTTACTCATATATATATTCCAGGGCTTTTTTGCAACAGACAACAAATCATTATTTCCCAAGGAACACGATTTCCCTTTCCAGCTTTCGGCAGTTGCCTACAGTTCATATATAGGGTTAAGATCTTGTAGGTTTTTTTCCTAATCACCTTGACATGTCCTTTGGTCTCATCCTTGTTCAGCTTGTGTTGGTGAGATGTTACAGGTTTCTAACATTCATTCTAGACACATTCTCACAGCAAACTCTCTGATCCTCCAACTTTCAAAATCTTCTTCTACTTTTCTGCTGTGTCCCCTGAGCCTGCAGTGTGGTGTGTTTTCATGCTCTATACATTGGTATGGGTTTCACAGTTCCTCATTTCACTGCTTGTCATTTCTGTTATGGTCTCCGTATGTTACAAAGAAAAGATTCTTTGATGAGAGGTAAAAACTAGACTTATTTGTGCAAGAAGAACAAATGTTTATAGAATTGTTATTTGGGCATGCAGGGAAAAGAAAACCTTCATTCACTTTGAAGGTGTTATAAATCAGCTGAGTCACAATAGAAACCAGTGTGGAAAATTATCACAGGGCTAAAAAGTAAATCTCCTACATGACCCAGTTGTATACTCCCTGGCATACGCCCAAAGACTTATCATCCTCTACCACAGACACTTGCTCAATCCTCTTCACTGCTGCTCTTTTCGTGATAACCTATGAAATGGAAATAACCTAAATACTCTACAGCCTAAACTAACCAATGGAATACACCATGGCATCCCATAGTGTAAGTGTACATTTACACTATGCGATGCGATTCACATGTAAATAAAAATAAACAAGTAAATTGATGAAACTAGAAAGGATTCTATTTAGCGAGGTCACCCAGACAACTGTTGCATGTTCTTGATCTTTGGAATGTCCTGCCTTGAAAGGCAGAAACCAGAGAATTAAAACGGGAACAATTAAGTGGGGAATGACAAGATGCATGGAACCTGATGAGGGAAATGGAAGATTCTTTTTCAAATGTTTTCCTTCTTGCACCCTCTTTATTTTGGGTTAAAAGTGATTTGAATTTAGAATTGAAGAAGTCATGGACACCCAATAAGTAATTTCATCACCTCCTGGTTAGAGGTACTTAACATTCTATGGAGGTAAAAAACTGGCAATCTTAAGTTTGTACACAGAAGGGTCCAGTTAACCTTCTTTTTATTGTGTTTATATAATACAAACTGCATATTAGAAAACACAGTCTTATCAGCGAGGAATAATGATATAAATACTAAAGAAGGTGGGAGGAGAATAAAGAATTGCAGACTACAAGGGACCGTTTAGGTAGACAGGGGTGATTTTAATACATAAGAGAGCGGATAAAGGAGTAAAATGATAATTTTAGGGGTGAAATTGATAAGAAGCATTGAAGATTTTTGAAAATGCCATAGTGAATAATAGCATTAGCTCTTTATGCGCACACACACACACACACACACACACACACACACACAAACACACACACACTACTAAAGCTTTGTCATCTGTATTGACAATTTTCCCAAGGGCAAAAGGCCACCTTAGAACAAACCCAATCTCGGTAAGGAGAAGTTTACTCTCAGTTTTCGGGTAGGGTTATCCAAGAGTCTCTCAAAACATACGCCCTATTGCTTTGCTCCTGTTTATTTCCTAGAGATGACCTGTAAGGTCCTATTGCTGCATACCCCAGGCACTTCAGACACAGGGCCAGAGTCCTGTGATCTGAACTGAGCCAACTGCCCCTATTCGAGCACTGCCTTTTATGGTACCTGAATGTACCCTGAAAACTTCCAAAGAGAGTCGACAAAAGTCCTACCCAGCTGTGGTGCTTACAAAGTACACCAATTACAGGCAGACTTGATAACCTTATCAACCTCTTGATAAGAGAGCAGTAGTGTAATACATATCTTGGTGGTAAACAGCAACTCTCTGATTGGACTTATGGCCTGTCAAACCAGAGGAAAACTCTGCCTCACACTGGAGATCTAGCTAACTATGCAGTGCTAGTGAAGTCGTGATTATAAAGCACAGTCTACAACTACTAATTTTCCTTTTACAATATATTTTATTATTTTTTGGCCCAAACTAAATATTTTAACTATCATTTATCTTCCCCCAATTTTCTGCAGGCTATATACACTGACTTTCTTGCTCCCAACTGAAAATAAATAATCAAGAAATACAAATTTAATAAGTCAAATACCAAAACAAAAGTATAAAAGGAATACAACTAACATGCATGGAGCTCATTTTGTGTTGGTCAGCTAATCCGGGCCCGGGACCTGACTTCAGTGGTTAATACTGCTGTTGTCACATCACTGGAAACATTTTGTTTTCACATTTACAGCAAGTAGCAATTGAAAACGCCTTCTTGTTAAGAAGTGGGACTTTGTGTCCACTTCTCTTCAGTGCTGAAAATCTTTTTTGTCTCCTGTGAACTTGTGCCAGTCTAGTGTGTTATTAAGTTCATCTTGTTGTGTCTGGATTATGCTGTTTCCATGGAGTCATCTACTACCTCTTTCTCTTAGAAGCTTTCTTCTAAATAGACTGCTGATCCTCAAGGCAGGGCTCGGTGCTCCAAAGCATCACTCTCTACACATTTTCCAGTTGTTGAGTTCTGTCTTAATTACATATTTTGTACATGGGTGATATTTATGATTTTTTTATTCCTCAGGTAATTTGAAAAGTACATACCAGAAATATGAATATTAGTCAGTATCCATGAAAGATCAAGTTGGGCACTAGCTCAATTTTTGACATAAATGAGTGGTGTCTACAGCAATAGAGCCTTAATGTCAGGTGGTGAGTGTTAACCATTAGTCTGTGACATTAGGGAAGCATATGGGTCTCTGTTTACCAATATTTCACCAAGATACAATTCACTCCTGGCATAAGAGTTTTATTTGGTGGCATCAAATGCATCTTTGAAACATTATTTTCCACATTATATTGTGATGCCGTTTAAATTACTTTCATATACTTTAAGAAACTTTTACAATAGTGGGTTTTCATATGACTTTCCAGAAGGCCTTTAGTGTTAGTGGCCTCTCCTCATATTCTTTCCTGTATCCTGTCCTCTCGTGCCCCTCCACATTTAATCCTTCTAGTCTGGTTTTTCTTTATTTCCTTTCTTATTTATAGCAATATATTCTTTATTTTTCCATTATAAGAGCTCTCTTACCCTTCAAGTCCCTTACTGTCTGAACTCTATGGTAAATCTGATAGAAACAAACGTATCTAGACATTTTAAGCTAACATCCACATAAATGAAACATGCAAATTCTATCCTTTGGACTCTGGGTTACCTCATCTAAATAATATTCCACTGTGTAAAAGTATCATTATTCTATTATCTATTTATCATTTGGTGGACACCTAGACATTTTTCAGTTCTGACCAGCATTTTTCAGTTCTGACTAGAGAGGCATTGAGAGTGAATGAGCCAATGTCTTTGTCTTTGTCCTTTGGTTACATGTTCAGGAGTGATATACCTGATCTTGTTGAAGCTCAGGTTCCAGCCTTTTTAGGGACCTCCACATTTATTTCCATAGTGGTTATGCCAATTAGCACCACCACTACTAATGAAGTGTCCCTCTTTCCACACATACTCAATCAGTACATTCTGTCATTTGTTTAATTAACATTGGTTGTTCTGACTGGCATACGATGAGATATCAATGTAGTTTAATTTGTATTTTCATGAGAGCTAAAGATTTTGGATGCTTTTTAAAGTAAATTTCAGCCATTTTTATTTTATCTTATAAGAACGCTCTGATTAGTTATACCCCATTTTAAAGTAGAATATTTGTTGTCTTGATGTCTACTCTTTCTGTTCTTTGCATAGAGATAGATGCAGGGAATGTTTGATATACATAAATCAGTAACTTTAATTCGTTAAATAAATAAATTAAAAGACTAAAAAAACAAATCATCTCATTATATGTAGAAAACACCTTGGGAAAAAAAAATCTTCATGATAAAAGTTCTTGAGAGACCATGGATAAAGGGGACATACTTCAACATAGTAAGACAACTTACAGCTAAAAGAAATACAACAGAAACCTAAACAGAGTGAAAATATGTTCATTTTAATAAAATCAGAAATAATAAAACAATTAAACTATTTCTCTTTATGTATTCAACACAAAATTTTAAGTGTTAGCTAGAGTAATATTATAAATGACGGAGAGCAAGCTTACATAAATAAGAAATGACAAAGTCATTCCTTTTATTTGTGAATATGATTTCATCCATCAAAAAATCAGATTCCACCATGAAACTTCTATAGCTGATAATCACAGTAGCAGGATACAAAATCAACACACTAAATCAGTAGCCTTCCCTTATTAAAAAAAAATGACAAAGACCATGAGAAAGAAATCATGAAATTCATAATAATCTCAGCAAAATTGGGGGGGGCAATTATAATGCAGCATGGAAAAAGTATTCTATGATTAAAAAAAATGTAAGATATTGAAAAAGACATCAGAAGATAAAAGTTTCCATTCTACCAAATCTACAGATTCTGTGTAATCCTACGTAATTCTATGTAATCCTATGTAATCCATTAAACTTTAACACAATTTTTCACGTAAATTGAAAAGACAACATTTTAGTCACTGTTTAATTGCCATCAGCAGACTCCATGACCACAAAACCCACATAAGGGAAAATGTAGTTGCAGCTATCTTACTGTTTTAAACATTTGGACTATTGTCTTCATAGTAGGAAGCATGGCAGCATGCAGGCAGAGATATGTTGGAAAAGAAGCTTGAGAATTCTATATTCCAAACCACAGGCAGCAGGAAGAAAGACATACTGGGGCTGGCTTGAGTATCTCAAGACCCAAAGCTCACCTCTAGTGACATACTTCCTTCAACAAGGCCACAACTATTTCTCTTAATATTGCAACTCCCTGTTAACCAAGCAATCAAATCTATGAGCCTATGGGGACCATTCCTCTTCAAATCCTCTTGACAGGCTACATCATTATTTGGACACAAACATTCACACATAACCCAAAAAAGCTAATACAGCTTTGAATAATAAAAGAAATGCTACATATATCATAATCTCAGATTTAAAGCTGTATGACAGAACTACTTTAAGGACAAGGGCATGATATTGACACAAAAAGACACATTGATCAACAAACTAAATTAAAAATCCAAATATCTGCATACACGTGATTATTGAAAAAGAAGACAAAAAATACACACTACAAAAAAAGCAGCAGCATCAACAAATGGTGTTGCTCAAATTGGATAGCTCCAGGTTGAAAAATGAAATTTATCACCCTACAAAAAAATTGAACTCCAGATGATTCAAAGACCTCAAAACAATACCAGATTCCCTGAATCAGATAGAAAAATAAATTAGGATATGTGCTTGAACTCATGAACAAAGGAACAGATTTTCTCTAAACTAGATACTAATAGGACAAGCCATAAGGTCAACGATTAAATAAATGGGAGTTTAGGTAAATAAAAAGCTTCTGTACAGCAGAGGAAACCAATATTTTAATTAACTGACAATGAATGAATTGGGAAAATGTCTTTATAAATTGCATGTCTGATGGAAAGTTAGTGTTTAAAATATATAAAGAAGTCAAAAATCTGAACATGTTCAGATTTTTTTATATGCTCTGTTTATTAGTCAGTGGCAGGTCCTTAGTATTCCAAAGCAAACAGTTTTTTTGATAGAAAATTACTCCCATTTCATTTACTCTTTTAAATAGAAAATGCGGGGGCTGGAGAGATGGCTCAGAGGTTAAGAGCACCGGCTGCTCTTCCTAAAGGTCCTGAGTTCAATTCCCAGCAATCACATGGTGGCTCACAACCATCTATAATACGGTTTGGTGCCCTCTTCTGGTGTGTAGGTGATATATATAGGCAGAACACTGTATACATAATAAATAAATAAAAAAAAAGAAAAGAAATTAAATAGAAAATACAGAGAAGACAATAGGTTGACGTACATGATGATATATAAGTGAGCATCCTAAATTATTTTGATCAACTTGCCAGAGTGTCCTGGGACTGCACACATGATCCTGCTGCTGAATTTAAAATGGCACTTGAATTACATCTATCTCTGCATATTGAGGTCAGCTTCTGGATAAAATGCTGTATGATGATACAACTATAACAAACTTAACTGACCATAATTTCATCAGTAGAAGGAGATAAAATTTTAGTGTACTTGGGCATAGAATATTCCACAACACATAGTAGCTTTGGTTCCTTGAGCCAAATTAACTGTACAGAGAGCAATGTGCAGAGGAATGCCTTCGTAAATGAAAGTCTTTGTATGTTTTAGACAGATCTCATTTTGTAGTCCAGTCTTACTTTACTTGGTAACTAATCTCCTGCTTAATAGATTCAGAGCCACAATTACTGATAGGTAGACCATAGTAGCTAAAAAAAAAAAAAAGGAAAAAAAAAAAAGAAAAAAAAAGAGCTTAATCCAGGTTAATATATAATAAGTTTCAAATGGACAAATACTAAATGTTAAGGGCTAGTCATGTTTGGAACTCATAATCATAAACTCAGTTGTAGATATTTGAGTATATTTAATTAGATAATAAATTTTCAGTGACATCTTAGGTTAGTATTATTTTGATGTCATTATGAAGTGATAGAAATTATTCAAAATGATCGTGACCGTCAGTAATTTACAGGGAAATGTATACAATCCCAGTGATATTTTTAGGGGTCACTTGAATTACTTTTGGAAAATAATGCTTTCTGTGTACCTTCTGAAAGTGTTCATAATAATTTAGAAACAAAATTGTGATTATGGACCCAAATACATACTACATTCTTTCTCATGAATACCTATATAAATATATAGCTACATGTAAATAGCTGCTGGATATAGTTCCATGCTTTAGAGATAAATATAAATAAATAGATCAGATATTATGCTATTAAAATTTTGGATGAACTTCAAAAACCAAGAAAAGGTTTTTTTTTTTTTTTTTTTTTTTTTTTTAAAAAGGCCATTTAGGAAAAATACAACATACCCTTTTAATTTGTCACTTTATGAATATATTTGAAGTATCACTAAGACTGCACTTTTTAAGTTAAATTTTTATTTTTTACATTAATTACATTTTATTTGCTTCGCTTCCCAGCTGTAGCCCCTCCCTCAGTCCTACCCGGTTCCACTCTCCCTCCCTCATCTTCTCCCATGCCCCTCTCCAAGTCACTACTCAAATAATAGGTACAAAGTATCAGAATAATATATACCCTGCTGAAGAAATTGCTCCACGTTAAGGGAGGGAGAAGGAAGAGAGTACAGTAAACAGTGGACTAAGTACGTGATCCTCAGTTGTGAGAATGAAGCAGCTGGGGCACTATATTTGGTAATGTAGGGAGGGAGAGAAAATGCCTAACTCATAGATACAAAACTGTCATGAAGAGTCTTTTAAAACAAAACAAAAAAAAATTGCTGGTTTCATGTTTAATTTTTTGCAGTTTGAGGAAAACATATATTCCCTGAGGAAGAGAGAGTGAAACTTAAAAGACTTTAGTCTCTTAGTAGAGACCAAAACTGGAAAGATTAAAGAAAAGTCCGTTTTAGAGAAGAAGAAAAGTTTTCATCTCAGGCACAGAACAAGATAAGCTAGAGACTGCGTAGGTTCAAATTAAGACTACACCACCCTGCCCTGTGAGGACGTACAAACACATTAAAATAAATATCGATGAAAATGTACTGTAGGCAGGAAATATTAGATCTGGGCTCAAATAAAATGATTACTGTAATTAGCCATGAAAGGTCAAATCAATTCCAGCACAGACGACGCAGGGGCCAGTGAGTCTACACCCTTAGATGTGGTGCAGGGGTAATTGACATCTGCTGTAGGAGGGAAAGTCACTTTTCTTTGGGGACTGTTCACTGCCAGTTCTCCTATGCCCTAGTGGATGACTGAACATCCATGCCCATATAGACATCACTAACTGGACACAATTGTTATATTTAAAAGATTAGATGCATGTAACATGTACAGACTGAATAGTTAATAGTTAGAAATGTAGCAAAAATGAATGAAAAAAGAAAACAAATTTAAACAGAGCAGATAGTTATGTCAGAGAGTTTGGAAGAAGGAAAGGGAAGCGAATAGTGATGCTATTGATTCTCTAAAAATGAAGAGAAATAGGGAATGAAGATTGTAGGAAGTGTGGCAGGAGGGGGGCATGCTAGAAGAAGTGGTTGGGGTGTGACTGGGGTACATAACCAAGGCATATTGCAAACATGTTTAATATTTTCAAATATCCTTTAAGTTAAAACGGTTTGTTCTATTTCAGTTCTCTTATGCTTTCACTCTGATTTTTATTATTATTATTATTATTATTATTATTATTATTATTTCTCTTCTTATTTTCTTCTTGGATCCCTCCAACAAATCCTCAAAGGTCCTCTCAAGTCAGGAAGTCTGTACCTTTTGTCTTATTATCTGGTTATGAAAACAATCCCACAGCATTTTAGCGAAATTTCTCAGACTCCAAGAGTCTGTGGAACTCCATGTAGAAATATAATTTAACCCCAGCAGCTACTTCTTACTTCTTGGTGGATTGTGGATTTTTATAGTTGTTGGAGGAATATATTTCATGTTGTGAACTAATGTGTCTATTGACATAGAAAAAGCATCTCCTAACATAGTAAGTTATTCATCTGTTCATCCAGTTCAACAACATTTAAATAAAATAAAAGTACAAGTAGAATCTAGATAACTGTCTGTGGGGTGCAGAACTAACACAGAAGTATTTAAATTTCTCTTAGACTTAGGCCCTACCCTACCAATCAACAATTTTAGTTCTTTAGCTTATTCATAGCATTCGCTAATAAGATTTATACTAAAGCTCTAATTTGTTGTTCAAATCACTTTAATGGCGTCAAAATAGCATCCTTTCTGGCAGCTTGCACTACATATTATATTCCTATACTTCTTTCAATAATATCTGTTGAATGCTGATCCAAATAAATCCGATATTTGCAGGAACTGTTTGTTTTTTCTTCTGTACTGATAGACTTACATAAATAACACACTCAATTAACCATGCTTATCAATACAAATAAAGGAGACACAGTAAAGATTCTGTCATGTGCCTGGCTCAAGATTTTTTTTTAATGTTTCTTGATGAAATGACCTTAAAATCTTGATTCTGAAGAGATGACCACCTAGTCTTCCTTACCTGTTAGTCTTCTATCATTAGGACAGCTCACTATCTCCATTTACATTCAAACCACGGGATAAATAGAATTATTAGTAATTCTATTTCAATGGGCTTCCTTGCACCATTCTCTTCTTTGTGAAGAAAAATAATATACTTCTAAACTGTACTGGCTAGTTTTATATAAATGTGACACAAGCTAGAATCATTAGAGAAGAAAGAGCCCCGACTAAGAAAACTACTACATAAGACCCCTGCAGGAGGCCAGCCTGCGGGACATTTTCCTTTTAGGGAATGATTCATGGAGAAGTGCCAAGCCCATTGTAGGTGAGGTCCATCCTGAGACGTTAGTCCTAGGATCTATCTGAGGAACAGGAGAGGGGGAAGAGGTGGAGAGAGGAAAGGAGGAATGGGACTACAACCAGGATGAAAAGTGAATAAAAAATAAAAGAAAAGAAAGCAAACTGAGCAAGCAACGAATAGCAAGCCAATAGACAGCACTCCTCCATGGCCACTGCATTAGCTCTTGCCTCCAAGTTCTTGTCCTTCATTAATTCCTGCTCTCACTGCTTCTTTGAACTGTTACGTAGGAATGTTAATGTCATATGGAAACAAATTCTTTCCTCTTCAAGTTGCTTTTGATCATGTTGTTTCATCACAGCAACAGAAACCCTAACTGAAACATAAACTGATTGCTTGCATGGGTAATTCAACCGATCATCCAATTGCAGTCCTTAACTGCTGCACTAAAGTCCTTTCTGGTCCACACTCATATAGAGACAGTGAGTCCCAGTTTTGATGAGCCCCGTGCCCCTATAATGTTGATGCATCTTTCTTGTTCATTGGAATTCACACTGCTTTTAGTATTACTATTCATGTACATTTGCTTTTCGTGTTAAAACATCGTGGTAACAGAAACTGTGTTTTGCACCTTCCAATGTCTATGATGCCTAAAAGAACACCTATTCCATATGCAGATGAAATGTATGAGCGACATCATGAAAGTGCCATGGTTTCTCTTTACATTTCTTGACTCCCAATTGGACTCTGTGACATTAGAGACATTTCTTAGGAATGTGTCTACTCGTGCTGGCAACCATATTATAAGTGCATTACTATGAAAATATACATAGAATATTCATACAGTCTAACTAAAATCCATGTTTGTGAAGGGAATGTTGATTTAAACCTTTTGGAGGCCCATAGGGATGGGCAAGTGAATCATCAGAGACTTCTACAACTCCTGGAAAGATCTTGATCCACTGCACACAGTGTTGATCCACTAGGGACTCGTAGTACATTAGTGAAGACTCAAAATGGATCCGAGGCTAGTGTGGTGACTGCTTTCCCCTTCTTTAAGTCTCCTAAGGTAGCCTTGCCCCACCACATCTCCCATATTTCCTTATAGTTGCACTAGTCAGACTGATCATTACTGGTGCTTGAGGCTAGCATGGAATGGTCTGATTGGCCTTTTAATCATTTAAAGGCTGTTCCACTGTATGTTGCTCATTATTAATATTTATTATTGATTTATCTTTTAGTTAAACTGTGTTTATTCCTAAACCAGCTGTATATCCAATTCAATACACAGAGGCAAGGATTTATTTAAATAACCTAGAGAACAATGCTGGGCAATGATTATGCCATCCTAAACCTCCAAACCCACATAGTTTCTTCCCATTCACATTTCTCACAGTTTACTTGTTTGTAGTCATATTTTAGGTCTGGTTCATCTCTCTTCATGTTTCCAAGTCCTCTGCTGCCAATTTCTTCTCTCCAACTCCTCCCACTCTCTGCCTTCTCCCCCACCTCCAGATCAGGATGTCCCACCCTATTCTCGCCATCGCTCAGCACTGGCTGGTTGTTTCATTGACAATACAGAGAACAAACGGTGGCATGTTTACACAAACTTGATACAGATGATGTTTAGACATCACAATGGAATGTTCAGATTGAAACCACATAGTGGAGTAGAGAAATCAGCATTTGAATGAACAAGAGTAAATTGTATACATTCCACATGAAAATTACATAATAAAGTTAGATCTGAATATTTGAGTCTGGTCTCTGGAATCTGATTCCCAGGATTCGGTGTTTCCTGTGTTGGTACTTACACCCTTCTTCTGGGGTACTGATCTGGTCTTCACATGTTTGTAAAATGTAAAACTAGGGACAGCTTTCCTAGACAGAAAAGATGCACAGAATTACAGTGAAGAAATGATGGCGATTAGAACCTGACATGGAGTAGGAGATCAACAAATTTTATGAAATAGATTTTGGGAAAATTACTTTCTTCATTGGAGTATGTTTTATTATATCCAAATCAAGATAGAATTACCTACTTCTGTGATAATTAACTTAGAAATAATTTTGAATGATCTTTAACGTTATTATTAAATAGAATGGCTCTTTTAGCAAGTTCAAAACTATTTTCTTTTTTCTGAAATAGCATTGTTTCATTACTTTGTGATTAACACTATGAAAATTTTGGATTATTGAGTAGAAATTGTAGGAAAAGAACTTAAAATCATTACATGATTTTTCTGACAAAACTGAACAGAGAAGGAGTTTGTTTCATTTTGATGACAGACTTGTAAGGCACATGATGATTGATGAATATCTTGCAAGGCTAGCAAATCCATGGTACAAAAGTGGTTTCTATTATTTTTTAAATTTTGCATTTAATTTTTAATTTTTACTTCTTATAGGAGTATTGCATTTCTGAAGGTAAGGTTGTGTCTTCTCTTCGCTCACTACTGTACGTGTGATTACAGTATGTCTCCTTTCACGTGGGAAAAATGCCAGTTTTATAGCATCTCAATTTGATGTTTCTGTAAGCTTCTCTTTGTTCTTTGTATTTAAGAAGCGGTTCCCATCAAAAGAAGCCTCATTTTTAAAGCTTCTGAAGAGAATTTTGTTATTTTCATAAATGATTAATCCCTAGCAAAAGAAAATTAAAAGGATGCAAATAAGTTGATGGAAAAAAAAAAGTGTTACTTAGTGAAGTAGCAGATGTTGAGCATTTCCCAATGTCCCCGATTCCACTAGCAGGACTGTGCCAGGTCTAGGAAGACAAGGGAGGCATATTTTTTTTAAGCCCCAGTGAGATATTTGATCAATGTTCAGGTGACAGAAAAGCCTCATTATAATTGTGTCCGGCAGGTGTAGGTATCCAGAAGGGGGGGTGTCATTAAAGTGCTTTGTATGTTTGTGCTAATTGTAGTTCTCATTTCCAAGCAGCAGCATTTTCATCGCTGTGACATTTGTCATCCTTACAGCAGGTAGCTTGGGTACAATGAAAGATAAAACAATCCTCTGTTGTCACGTGGGGCTCTGCTGGATTTCTTGGAATGGTTTGATAAGAAAATCCATCCTTTTTTTGCCCCAGAGGCCATTAGGAAATACAGTCAAATCAGATGGAAAGCCAAAACATGGGAGCCATCACTGCACATGTGTTTTGTATTTGTGTGTAAGGTGAGTCTTAATGGGTTTCACTGTTACATGTGCACTGCTTTTACTGTTTAAATAACAGTAAATACTTCAGTTAGCTTGTCGTAAAAATATAGAAAAAAAAATGTGTGCATACATTATCATTTTTTTAATTCTCGAAAAAGGCTGTAACCTCATCTATGAGAATAAAACTTAGAGGGTTGAATGATGCCATCCATAAACAGAGTTGCAGAGCAGACCCACAATTTCACTCTAGACTTTAGGTTCTAAAACATAAGACATACTGTGACTACCCACAGCGCATGCTTCAGCTCACTTCTCAGACTTTAAATTGAAATAAATAAATAGAAAACATTAAAGGAGAAATTGAGCAATATAAAGCTTTTTGAGATGTAATTGGATTTGCCCTGTGCACATCATCAATACTCAATTTGTTTTATTAGTTCTCAAATGTGCTCTGCAATCAGTTTTATGAACCACTCTATTGGCTTTTAGATACAACAACAAAGCCAAATGTCCAAACAGCCATCAGCAACATGACCTCAGATTTTAGTTCCTCCTCTCCGAAGCATATTCTTCTTCCCTGCCTCAGCTCCTAAAAAGAGGGAATTAATTAAAATGTGCTTTCCCCAAAAGAATTAATTAATTTGAAAAATGGGATTTGATGTATAATTTAAGAAATAAATGAAGCTTTAGTACACTATTTCAAATAACTAAAGAATGTCTTTTATATTTCCTCTTTTGTAGCATTTTGTGAATTTAATTGTATACATTTTCAAAAATCTGCCAATTAATTTTATTATCATTAGAATCAACGATGGATTCTCTATACACAGGCATTCTACATTCTCATTTAGGATAATCTTAGTTAAAATGAAAATAATAGCTTTTTTAAATTTTCAATTAAATACCAAACCAATATGAGAATTATTTTTTCTATATTTTAATGCCTTATTTTTTTAATATTATTAAGGGAGTGATATGGTAAAACTAGTCAATTATCTTACAAAAGAAAATCAAAACAACCATATTAAACTTTTATTTTAACTTTTTTTTCCTTTTAAAGTGTATTCTCTATTGAAGGCAGAGTTCTGTTCTGTTCTGCAGGTGTGTTATTCAGTCACCACATCAAAAACAATAAGCACTCTTCGTGTAGATGATAGAAAGGGCAATATATGTATCCTACCATCTATGATCTCAATTTCTAATTTGCCCAGTTGCTTCTCTCTCTCTCTCTCTCTCTCTCTCTCTCTCTCTCTCTCTCTCTCTGTTTCTGTATTTCTTTCTTTGTGTATGTGTGTGTGTATTTTGAACTTTGGAAAACTGCCAATTTTCTTTGCCAAAACTGCCAGATTTGTCAATATCTGCCAAGATTGTTCCATTACTCACAATATTACTCAGTTCAAGAATTTAATGATATTATTCCCATTCATTTTCCCCTCAGAGAACAGTAATCATTAGCTGGCATGTAAATGCCTGCAGAGTACCACATTACCATCATCACTTAATATTTAATGTAGTCTTGTGGATTATGAGAGACAGAGTACTTGACGCTGCCCTATAGAAGCTTTGTTAATCTGACTTGAAAAATCAGCATCAAGTGTCTTTTCTACATTTAAAATTCATCAGTGTCTCCAACTTGCTTTCTCAAAAGGAGAGACTAAAGACCACACAAGTATCAAACTGACATGGAAAGAATCAGATGTCTTCAGGAATTTGTGGTAAAAGCCATAGATGTAATTTGAATCACTTTCTTCCAAAACTGATTTAATCAGGAGGGGGAAAATGTCCTCCTAAATTGTTAAGCCATATAGTATTCAAGTATCAAACTTCAGAAACTATTTTTAACCACATATAGTTTGCCAAGAAAATGTTCAATTTTGAGCCAATGAGAAGAATGAGATGTAAAATAATAATATTGGATTGAGCTGGAATCTACTGCATCTTTGTCTCAGGGTTTCTATTGCTGAGATGAAGAACTATGACCAAAAAATAAGTTGGGGAGGAAAGGTTTATTTGGCTTACACATCAAGATCATAATCCATCACTGGAGGAAGTCAGGACAGGAACTCAAACAGGGTTAGATCCTTTAAGCAGGAGCTGTGAAGGGCCCCTTGGTTTTCTCAGCCTTCATTCTTCTAGAACCCACAACCACCAGCCCAGGAATGGCATCACCAACAGTGGGCTGGGTCCTTCTCCATTGATCACTAACTGAGAAAATGCCTTTTAGCTAGATCTCATGGAGGAATTTCTTCAACTCAGAATTGACTCTAGCTTGTGTCAAGTTACACACAATATTAGCCAATAAAATTTTATATACATAAAAAACAGCAAATATAAACAATTCCACATAACTTTGATGCCAGTATTATCTAGTAGACCTTGTTAAATCACTTAAATGTTCTTGTGCACATTTTTATAACATACTATGTCACAGATAGTATAACAAAGTAATTTTTTTTCTTTCATTGAAGATTTTTACTAGGTTAGGGAAACATACATGCATACATACCTACACACACAGAGAGAGAAAGAGACTGTGTGAGAGAAAGACAGAGAGAGAGAGAGAGAAGGCATGCATAGAGAAGGCTCTCTGCAGAGCAGAGGAGGAATTTGGGAACTCTAAATATAGCCTCTCTTTTCAATGGTTTTCAGTTTTCAGAGTCTTCTTCCTCTAATGAAGAGTTAGGCAGTGAGTTAGGCAAAGACAGGGAGCTGATAGCTCACCACATTGTAGTAATCATGTAACCTTGCTTTGAAATTTTTGGTCAGCTTTGTTAATCAGCAGGAGTCTCTGCTGGCTGGGGAAAAGCCCTCAGCATTTTGTTTTAGGTCAGGAATATGAGGGAAATGTTTCACAAAAGTCATTTAATGATCTTGTGAATCCTTGTAACACTTACTAAAAGGATATTAAAGAAAGCAGTTCAAAAGGTTTTGCCCATATAGAAAAATAACAGGTAAGAAAATGATCCAAAGGGCACCTGACAGGCTCCCTCATAGTCACTCATAGTCATTAGGTAGATTGATGTTTTTACTTTTGTTTTGTTATTTTTTTGTTCTGATCACTGTCCGCTACAAGATATAAACAATGGAGAAAGCTGTTACTTAGGCTCAAGAGATTAAGAGACTCTTCACTAGCTAGGTTAAATTCAGAGGTGGTTCACTTAGTCTCCTCTATTATAATTTAATGGGAAACACTAAGAAACAATGTTAATGAGGAAAATTCCTCACTATCCTGATTAACAGGAGGAGACATGTAAATCCTTGCAGTCACAGATAAGCAGTGGGGAAACCAGGATTGTTAAACATAAAGGGTTGCCTCTTCAAAGTGAGGGATGTAGAACTCATTCCTCCCCCACCCCAGAAGTCTAAAGTGAAGGTGATTTATAGCCTGTTGCCCTCTGCATTATCTGGCTCCCCCAGACTCTAATCTTGAGCCTGTTTATTACAGTCAATCTACATTGCTATTCTCCCACAGACTCTTATCAAGAGTTCTGCTTACCTTGAGTTTGCATTCTTAGTTAATCTATAGAACCCATCTTTATGGAAGATGCCACTGGTATTTCACAAGAGTTTCAATGTAATCATGGATTAAGCTTTCTTGTGCACATGGGAATTAGTTAATTAGTGCCACAAAATAAATTCCAACTTGTCCTGTGCCTAAATGTGCTTAAAATAAACTACCCTGTGTCAGACTCTTAAAGTCTGAACTGAGTCCTGTGGAACAACATGGGGTACAGTGTCCTGTTGTACTTCTTGCAATTTGAGGCTCATCACTC
>REGO01000493.1:1092478-1116798 GCA_010120015.1 Rhombomys opimus | reverse complement strand
CTACTAATGACATTTTTCTTCATTTTGTTCATTTTGAGTTAAATTGTATATTCTGTTTTAGCTTCATTAACTAAATATATAAAGCTACTACTTGAGGGATTTTATTTTTCTTTATAAAATGTCTTTAATGCTATAACATTCACTCATTGAGTGATTTAATTTAATTAGTATCTTTATTTAAAATAATTTATTTATTTTTAATTTCATGTGCGTTGTTCTTTTGCCTGCCTGCATGTCTGTATGAGAGTGTTAGAACTGGAACTCCCTGCAATTGCAGTTATACACAGTTGTGGACTGCCACGTGGGAGCTAGGAATTGAACCTGGGCCCTCTGGAAAGGTAGCCAATGTTTTTATCCCCTGAGCCATTTCTCCAGCTCCCTTAATTAGTATCTTACAAAGTCTACTAAACTCTTTTCAAAACACATATAATTTCTCTTTGTTTTTTTTTATTTCCTCCTAAATCTTTAACTTATTGATAAAGTTAATGAGTAGTACCAAATATAAGAGGCTTTCTTGAAGTTCTTTTTATTATTGATCCATAACTTAATAAGAGCAAAAAAAAAAAAAAAAGAAAGAAAAATAATTTTATGGCTTAATTATTTTCAAGTAGGTAGAGATTTTTTTATGTGTAAAACACTAAGGTTGGACATACCTTCTGTTGTTAGGTAGCATTTGAATAATCGTATTTAATTCACCACCCTTAAAACACTCTGTAAACAACAAGCTACCTGCTTTTATTGACCTTGTCTTACTGATTGAAAGGGATTAAATCTGAAAGTACAGATAGTGAAAATGTACATTTCTCTGATTAGATGTCTCTGTTCTTTCATTCTCTCTCTCTCTGTCCCTTTGCCTCTCTGACTTTCTGACTTTCTCTCTCTCTCTCTCTCTCTCTCGTGCGTATATGTGGGTGTTGAAGCTTTAATTATTAAATTTAGCTCGTTCCTTTCAAGTGACAATTTTATTTTTTATAAAATGACAGTTCATGTTATTCTGACATCCTTTAATTTTTGTGTTGATAAACTGCTCAAGATTTTTGGATTATTACAAACATGAAGCATGATTTTCTATTATTTTCCTGTAACCTACATGCCTCTGTTATTAGAGTATACTGTATGTACTTTTCTAACAGACCATATGTTAAAGTCTTTCTTTGTGTTTTCAGTGTGAGCAGTTTTGATTGCAACACATTCATAAAGGTTTTATTAATTTTTAGTATATTTAGAATTTATGTAAAATCTTGTTCCTTTCTATGATTCTGATGCAGCAGCATTCATTTTCAGATTAATAATTTCTCACAATAAAGTGAGGAGCTGTCTGTGTGCCCAGGTATAACACCTTACCAAAAGGAAATGTCTGGAAAGCCTTTCACTGTATGTGCTTTCCCTTGGGCTCCTTCATTTCTACAGCAAACTATTCCTTGAAAATATGTTAGAACCTGGAAGTATGAGCAGACCAGCTCCTCTTCAATCAGCTGTGCCATATTATTATTTGCAGCTCCCTTGAGACGTCCAAGCTTTCTTCCTAAATGTTAATTTTATTGATGCTTCTGCTCTCTCATCGTCAAGAACATGACACTATAATTTGTGTCATGTTTCTTCCTTAAAAACTGTGTAAACCACACTTTTTAAAATATACTTCCTTATTTTTATCTATATGAGTGGTCTGTCTTCACACTCACCAGAGGAGGGAATCACTTCTCCTTTCAGATGGTTGTAAGCCACCATGTGGTTCCTGGGAATTGAATTCAGAACCTCTGAAAGAGCAGCCAGTACTCTGAACCAGTGAGCCCTCTCTCCAGTCTTGGCTTTCAAACTCTTATGCTTCTTCACATCATCAATAATTACTCCTAAAAGTTGGAACAGACCAATATTTGACTATTTGACTCATCCATCATACACCTTAAATCTTTCCTTCAAGTTTTATTGCTGACTTTGTTTTGTCTTTGTACCAGTTAGAATGACTTCTATATAACAATTGCATTTTACTGCTTCATTCTTTTTCTTCTCACATATTATAATCTTTGTACACTGTCTTTTAGATTTTCAACAAACTTCTCTCTACAAACTCGTGTTTTCAGAGGTCTTTCTAGCTTTCCCAATTAGTGTGTAAACCACAGTATTCTGTGTCCTTGGTTAAATATAGGTTTCACATTTGATGGTATTCTAAAGGATGCTACTCAGAGCTAAGTATTTTAACAGTTGTAAGTTGAGTTCTACATACTGTCATTTTCTTCAGTGAGATTGCTATTCTGTGTCATATTTAGGTGACCTCTATGAATTTCAATTGAGTTCCAATCATCTTAATTTTTTTAGAACAGAATGCCTGGATACGAGGAGATCTTCATTTAGCCCATACAAAACTATGCGGATTTAAACTAGCTACCTCAGAAGACCTTTAATGTCAATGGAACCTAACCTATTCAGAAAAGACTCCAATATCCTTCCTCCTTATGAGCTCACCTTTCCCTCACATTGTTTCTCATACATTACCATCTAGCCTAATTGGTTGAGAGGCTGAATGTGTCTATGTCTCCCAGTTCTCCTACACATACCCAAGAATTCAAGGTCCCTTTGCTGCTCAGCTGGGGTTCAGTGTTGTTTTTGGTTCTGCTTTTCAAGAGAGCAAAATCTCCAATTTATTATCAAAAATTGGTAAGAGGACTTCAAAGGAACAAATGTAAAATTTACTTCTGTGCCTATACTTTCCAAATTTAATAAGGACTACTTTATAAATGAGAAAAACAGAAGCAGGAAGTGGTAGCTAGACATGTATCTCGTGTCAGATGTGCAAGGTAAGTTATGCATCGCATCATATCTACTATGTGTTTGAAGTTTTTATGATAGTGTGCTAATGTTACCACAAAAGGCTTTTCAGTCTTAAAGTAATATTCTATTATCTGTGGGTCAAGGAGTGTTAAATTAATATTTAGCAATAGACTTAATGTATCTACCATAAAAAACACTATTTTGTTTTTTAAATCTTTTCTTTCTTTCTAGTTTGTTGAAAATCAAATGAATATCATTTGATAATACTTTGCCAAATTTAGTCAATTCTCATATGATTGGTTTTATGTGAATTTCAAAGGTATTATCATAACTATTTTGGTACATATCATATAGAGTAATTCATTACTAATGACTATTACTTACCATGATTCAAAATATTTTTAATTCTTTTTTAAAATTTTTTATTAATTACATTTTATTCATTTTGTATCCCCCCATAAGCCCCTCCCTCCTCCCCTCCCGATCCCACCCTCCCTCCCCTTTCTGCATGCATGCTACTCCCCAAGTCCAATGATAGGGGAGGTTCTCCTCTCCTTTCTGATCTTAGTCTATCAGTTCACATAAAAAGTGGTTGTATTGTCCTCAAAATGAGTACAGTTTAAATTTTCACTTAAAAAACCAGTAGCCAATGGTACTGTTGAATTCTTTTTCTATATTCTATATTCTAATTAAGTAAATTCTTGCTAATATTGAGGTAATTGTATTATCAAACATACATGCTATCTATCAAAAAATAACATAAAGTGAAGTAGTCTCCTAGCAGACTTTTTCCAGTAATATATTAGAATTTTATAAGACTTCAAGTAACAGTGTGTTTCTAGTCATTTGCAGACAGAGATCTTAGCAAAATCAATCAGTTAATGTTTTATTTAAATATTTCATCCAGCCTCATATAATAAATGAGATGAATATTAATTCAAGAAGGTAGCCATCATGAAACTCTTCCCAGAGACATGATGCTTAGGAATTATTCATTCCCGTTGTTAAGTTCTACTTCGGAATATTTTTCTACATTTTTAGTTCACAAGCATCAGTTATTTTAAGTATAGATTTTAGCATATAACTTCTGAGTGTACCGCCAATATAACATTTATTGACTTTGGTTTTAAAATTGAAAGGCTTTAACTTATAAAATGTATGTAATATATATATATAATATTTAAATACTCACTATTTAAATATTAAAATATCTAAAATACCCAATTAATTAACAGTGCTCATTTGTACTAACCACATTCAATGTTGTTGTGCTGTGAATATGAAACAATTCACCATTGGCTTTTTGTTTGACTTTTGTATGTCCAACAGGTGGTGATATTTGAGGAGTTTGTAAAACCTTGAAGAGGTGGTTCACTGCGAGTAGGCTTGGAGTATGATACCTCAGTCTCACTCTGATTTCTGACTAAGAATTCAGTGTGACAAGCTGGTCAGCTGATTTTATTCTATTATGATTCAATCACCATCATAAAGTGCAATCCAAAATATACCTTCATTTCTTAAGATGCTTCTTGTAACATATTATTGGAAATGAGCAAAAGAAACTTATTCTAAGTACTACCTTTTTTTTTTTCAAATTATATTTAATCATAGAGAATAGCTAAGTTCTAGTCCCGAGCCCTAAGGGAACTGGGTTCTTCCTGATAGCTGAACAGATTATGTTATAAAGAAACAACTGTCTGAGTCAAGGTATCTCAGGGACTACTTGTAAGGAAACAGTTGTCTGAGTCTAAACACCTCCAGGACAGCTTCCCATCTTGTTGGCAGGATCAAACAAGTTCATTTTTCCACAACCAGGACCTACTCCTAACCTGACTGATGGAAACTTCCTGTCTCAACCCCTTGTGTCAAAATAAGATTGGACAAGCTATAGCATGGCACTCTTCCCTCCTCACCTTCAACCCACCCTGGCCACTTGTTTTGTGTTCTCATCCTTTAAAAAGGTTGAAAAATCTTCCTTCAAGGACAGAGTTCAGATCCCAAACTGGCAGCCTCCTTGAGCTCAGAAAATACAGCTTTCATTTTATGCTTCTGTATCTGAAATGAGTTTTCTTGGCTTGTACGATAAACCCAACAATATTTCATCACATCACTGAGAAAACTAGTATAATACTATGTTTTTTATTAATTTCTTTTAAAATTATTATTGTTATGTATATTAATTACAGTTTATTCACTTTGTTGCAGCCCCCTCCCTCATTTCCTCCCAATTCCACCCTCCCTCTCTCATCTCCTCCCATGCCCCTCTCCAAGTCCACTGATAATGGAGGTCCTCCTCCCCTTCCAACAAACCACAGAAGATCAGTTCTCATCAGGACTGGCTGCATTGTCTTCCCCTGTGTTCTGGTAAGGCTGCTCCCCCTTCAAAGGGGGAGATCAAAGAGCCAGCCACTGAGTTCATGTCAGAGAAAGTCCCTGTTCCCCTTACTAGGACACCGACTTAGAGAGCTGTCATGGGCTACATCTGTGCAGGGGTTCTAGGCTATGTTTGAATATGCTCTTTTAGTTTATGTGGACATTACAGAAATTTTGTGGTTATATTTAAATAATATTCTTGAACATTTGAACATAACATAGTGTCAATGTTTTTCAAATCCGACAATTTCTTCTTTCATATAGATAGTCTTAATTTGATAACTTATTAATTATCATTACATATATTTTTCATTTGTATCTGCATAGTATGAATACACTCGTGTGAATATCTGCAAATGTAGCTGTGTGTGTGTATCTGTGTGTGTGTGTTTGTGTGTATGTGTATGAGAGGGAGAGGGTGCTGGTGGAGGCCAGAGGTTGGTGCGATATTTTTTTTCTTGTATTGCTTTCCATTTCATATATATTGCAGTAGTATCTCTAACTGAACTTGTAGCTCATTCTTTCAGGTACCCTAGCTTCCCAACTGGTCCTTGTGTCTGCCTCCTATTCACTGAGATTACTGGCAGGTACTCATGCCTACCCAGCATGTTAAGACTATGAACTCATGTCCTCAAGCTTGTGTAGCCTGTGTTTCAATCACTGAAACATGTATCTAACTCTGCATTAATTAATTCTGAACACTAAATATAAATACATTTATATTACTACCAATATATAACACAATAATCAATAAATGCATTAAAATTATTTCTGCTGCTGTAGACATGGCTTCAGGACAATTATGGCTATTTGATTCCATTCTTAGCACTCACGTGGAAGCTTATAACATCTGTAACTGTAGTTCTAAAGCTTCTGACACTATCTTCTGACATCGGAGGGCACCACATTAATGCAGTAGCCGTACCATACATACATGCTGGAATAATACTTTTACACATTTAAAAAAATCTTATTGTACTAAGCCTATATAACTATCATTGTTGGTCACAGTTTTGTAGCATCATTTACTGTTGTAGTACTATGATACTGTGGTAAAGTACTATGACAAAATAAGCTTAAAGATCAATGTATATGTTTTAGATTATGGTTCTATGTTACATTCTATCACATATAAGAAATTACAGCATCAGAAGCTTGAGGGAACTGGGCACACTGCATTCTTACTCAAAAAGCAGAGATGCATTAATGTATTCTACTGTGCAACTTGCTTTCTCCATTCTGTCCAGGATCCCGTGCTGTATTAGTTGTATTAATTGGTGTTCTCTAAAAGAATAAAACTGACAGTACGAATGTGTGTGTGTGTGTGTGTGTGTGTGTGTGTGTTTGTGTGTGTGTGTTTGTCTATGAGAGAGAGAGAGAGAGAGAGAGAGAGAGAGAGAGAGAGAGATATTACAGGTTGTGTTCCAAGTAATCCAACAAAGTCTAATTTGTGGCAGAAAAGCTGAGAACTAGTAGTTCTTCAGTTCGCCAGACTAGCTGTCTCAGCTGTTTCAATCTAGTATGGGAGTCCTGAGGAGCCACTGATCTTTAGGCTATCCTAAAGAAGTTAGCAGTAAAATAAGTAAAAAGAATGTTTTGCAACAGGTTAGATGAACTTGTTCAAATAATCCTAGTTTAAATAATAAAATCAAGAATACACTTCAGAGGCTTGACCAGCAGCTTACGTTTTATTTGTGGTCAAGTTGACAATGATTAATCATCACTTCTGCCCAATGAATATGGGGTCGACCCCAAAATGAAGATGCCCATTTCCACATCAATTAACATGTCTCTGTCACAGTATTCCTATATTGAGTCCTATGGACAATCAATATTAACTATCACATATTACTCCATGTTCAATCTGCTAATTTTTAATCATTCTTTGACTGCATTGGGAGATTGAGTTTTCGGTAACTTTTTAAAAAATATATTTATAATATCTCATGTACGTCTGGGGGTATTTCACATATGTGGGTGCTTTAAGATTTTAAACACCCTTTAATTTGACTTACAGATAGCTTGAGCTGCCAGTGTGGACACTGGGAACTGTGCAGACACAAAACCACCATGAGGCAGAAACCTGCCTCTGGATGCTGTTTTGGTTCTTTAATCTGTATTTTACCAAACTTCTACTAATTTAAGTCATTAAGTAATGGATAAGGAAAACCTCTTTTTCTTATAACTTATGTCAGTTTTGTTTTCAAAATCTCATCTTAAAAATAATCTAAACAAATCACGACGATAGCATACAATTCATTTCCTCTCACAATAAAACAATTTTTTAAACTCTGAATCACATAGCAGGAACCACATACAATAGTTTTGTGTTAATATGTGAGCTGATAACTTTCATATTGTTTTAATTAATGAAGGCATATAAACTTATCACTCATAAATACACAAAAATTCCATTTCATTAAATGTATTGTGATTTCTCAAGAAGTTTTTTACTACTTGTTTAAAGATACACATAAATATGAAAGACAACAAATTCTGAATATTTTCTTGAAGCTCAATATTTCAATCCATTTGGTCACTAAATTTCTGAATATTAAACTATCTTTCACTTTCACTTTAGAAATCAAGACAACTTCCAACATTTGATAAACATTCTGCAATGTTGATTCTCCAAAATAAAACAAAAAAGGCAAATCATGTTTCAGTCAAATTTTCTCTTGACTCACATTAATAGATTAGAATGCTTTCTTGATATTTCTGACAAACTTGTATTAAAAAAAAAGAAATCAGTTACCTTCAGCAGACATTCAGAAGGACTTGACAAAATTTTGATTGAGGAAAGATTGATTCTCTAAAGTTTGAGTGGTCAGACATGCACTGAATTTGCTGTGGTTCATTGCTATATCCCAGAAAGGATTTCTAGCCATCCTCCCCTAATGAGCTTATTAGTAAAAGGCTGAAAGGATCACAGATTGTCTATCAAGGAAGACTGTCAGTCACAAGCTGTTAGCAACTCTGCTGTGATTTATACATCACAAGTAAAGAACAGAATGGTGCTAAAATGCTGCTTATTATGCCCACAGCTTGTGCAGTGACACAAATAAAATACACGGAGCAAAGGTTTAAAGGAGAAAAAATAACTTCTGAAGAAGAAAAATCAAAGGAAATTAGGGAGAATAATGCCTTACCACCTCCCATTTGCTTCACTCATAATTATAAGGTGGAAGGAAAATCAAGGGACTGGAGCCATAATAGCCAGAGTCCAAATGATGCTATTAAAATCCAGTAGGAAATTTGAAGGAAAAAAATCAAAGCCTGCTTGACTGCTGTCAGCATTAGGTAGAACTGACTTTCCCATTTTGAGATTAGGTATGCATGTATGAAACAGTTTTTTAGGGTTTATATTTTTCAGCTTCTCCTATATAACCCATTTTAGCTAAAATGGAGATTTAGAAACCTATGACAAATATCTATTCTTTCTTTTTCTTTAAAATTATATCATTGAGCCAAATAAATGTGTTGATGAAGGTATCTAACTCTGTAAAAACAGACATTACTATATTAGATGTATTTGATAATTTCTTAATATTTTGTTTTAATTTATATTACGATGCAACAAGTATAGCTTTATTATCATAGTTGTCTTTTTCAACATGCATTAGGAACAGTATAATCAGAAACAGTGGTAAACTCTCTACCTGCTGCAGGGCATGGCCGCCATACCCTGCCCTCCACTTAGGGGTAGGGCTTATTTCCCAAAGACTCTTCACTATATAACCAAACAACTTGCTTCCATAAAGCCCTTTTCTGCCCTTTCTTCCACCTTCCCCCACTTCCTGCCCTTTCTCTCCCTCCCCTCCTCCCCACAACAAGGGCTCTTCTTCCCCTCTCCTCTCCTCCTTTCTTGCTGCTCCCAATAAACCTGAATTTATATAATATAGCTTCATATCTCCATTATCTCATTCTGTTTAATTTAATCAACCATCCGGTTCCCATGGCTCCAGGGAAGTTGAGCCCCACAAGCTGGACTTCATGGGGTCACTCCCTTCACCTGATAGTTTTCCGCTGATCATCTTCAAACCTGCGAAAAATTGAGTACCCAGTCTACCAACTCCTACTGGGCAACACATGGCAACCAACCCACCAATTGCTTCTCTCCCACCTCCCTCTCCGCTTGAGGTAACTTTAGATTCAGTAAGTGTCCTGTCTCCCAGCTATTGTTTAAGAAATACCACGTGCCTCTTCTGGGGTCCATGAACCTCCATCCCCACAGGGAGAGGCTTTGAGGATGACTATGACTTATTGATTAGGACTTAAAATGCTCTATTTGCTTGGAAAAGGTAACAGTTGACAAGCTCATGTGACCGACTGCTTGTAGCCACCTGGGGGTTGCGCGACATGCTTCTGAAACAGACGGGAAAACAAGGAGAGAGCTTTGCCCCTCACCTTCTTTTCTCAGGATGAGTTTTCCACGGTTTGAACATGCACCATCTTGCTAGGCCCATGCAAATTCCTCTGGAGGCATGGTCAGGGATAGCAACGTTTTGAATTTATTTTCATTATTTGTTATGTTAAGAATTGGGTTGCTTTCCTAAATGACACGTCTTTGTAAAATAAATTTCTTCAGGGGTCAGGGATCTATGGAGAAGAGGAGTTGAATGGATTGGAAAAGCCACAGGGGATGGATGACTCCAGGTAAACAGCATGCTTTGGACTTAACTGGACTGATCCACAGATGTATTCTCAATGGCTGCATATATAAGGCATGTAGTTTCAAACTGGAGAAAAATTCCAGTACTGAGAGCATTGACACAAAATTCCATACTTGGTGAAAAAACTATTTGGAATTTCATATCTGCTGAGTAATGGAAAGTTAGTTTTCTTCAATAGAAAGTCACTAGGTGTATCAACCATACTTCAAAACAGGCAAGGACGCGTGCCTAGGAGTGGTTGACCAGTACAGAATGTACTCCATTTCTTTTCTTTTGCTTCAATTTTGTGGGGCTTTTTTTTGGTCTCTTTGTTTGGTTTTCATGCTGCTTATTATTATTGAGAGAGAGAAGGGAGAGAGATACAGAGGAGAAGTGGGGGACATGAAGTTGGTTGTATAAGGAAAAGTGTACGACGTGGGATGGATTACGGGGGGGCGGTAAATAATATGAACAAATTATATTGATTTTAAAACAGTTCAATAAAATAGACAAGTAAAAATACCCAAATAAATAAATGGGGTTTGAAATTAAACAGAGAGTTCTCAAAAGCTGATATACAAATGGCCGAGAGACATTTAAAAAGTTTTTCAACATTTTTGGCAGCCACCAAATGGAAATTAAAATTACTTTTTTATTTCATCTTTTCATAGTTAAGAGTAGATAGTAGAAAAGAAAAAAAAATATGATGGCAAATACTATTATAAATGTGAAAATAAAAACACCCACTGTTCCTGGGAATGCGAACGAATTAATGTACTGTGGAAATCAATGTGACAATTTAAAAGAAAAACAAAAACAAAAAACAAAACTTAAAGCACATCTACTACCTGATCCAGTTTTACCATTCTTGATCATATACCCAAAAACCTTCTTAGTCCACTGTACAATTACCCGCTCATCTTTGTACACAGCTGTTCTATTTACCATAGCCAGAAAGGAGAACTGCCTCAATATCCACTAACTGATGATCAATAACGAAAAATGTGGTTCATTTACATAATAGAATATTACTCATCTCTTAAGAAAATATTAACAATATTCTCAGGTTAAATAAATGGATCTGGAAACCATCATTCAGAGCAAGGTAATATAAAAAGAGATAAGGTTCACATATATTCCCTTATTTCTCAGTTTTGAGTCTTCATATACAGCTTTGAATCTACAGAATCTTCAGCTTCATTTGGAATATGCAACGAGGTCAGAAAATGAGTAAGGGTGTAAAAAGAAGGGAGACAGAAACCAGTGACATATAATAACAAGGTGGATTAACAGATCAGAGAATGGGAAGCTGAGGTTGGAAAAGGAGGGTCAGGGTAGTGGAAAAATACAGACAAAGATTGATAATACTTAATAGATTTTAATAATTCATGTGGAAACCATCCATCTGCTGTAAAAGCTTCTTAAAATATGTTTACATAAATATAAAAAGATAAAAAGTGTAGGACAAAAATGTTCCTACTAGATAGCACATGCTAATAATAAACATCTTGGTTTAGGAATGGGCCACTTCTTCTGAAGTGTGTAAAAGCATTAATTGATATTGCCAATGATTGTGGTTAACAGCCAGAATTTGACAGCGGTCCTCTTGCTTGGGACTCCATATACCTGAATGAGAGAACATGAAGATATTAAGCTGTTACTGACCTGGAAGCTTCAATTCTAATAACTAGTTTTCATACTCCTATTGAAGGAAACTCTTGATCATTCCTCTTATGCAACAGTGAACCACCAGAGGTCTCTGGTAAGACATGCACATTGATGCAACAGAGTTCAAACATCATAGGAGCGATCGATCACTTCTTGACTAGATTTAAGTCTGAATTTGAATGATGAAATCCATTCCTGGCTTGATTTTTGAGGAAAAGAAGCTATGGAAAGAAAGATCCTAGACTCTTGAGGAAAACATACTACTAATATCTGGATAAATTAATAGAGTATTCCAACAACTCTTTATGACTTATTTTTATTTTTTATTTTTATTTTTTATTTTATTTTTATTAATAACACTTTATTCACTTTGTATCCTCCCATAAGTCCCCTCTCCTCCCCTCCTGATCTCATCCTCCCTCCCTCTTCTTCACTCATGCCCCTCCCCAAGTCCACTGATAAGGGAGGTCCTCCCCTCCTTCCTTCTAATCTTAGTCTATCAGATCTCATCAGGAGTGGCTGCATTGTCATCTTCTGTGGCCTGGTAAGGCTGCTTCTCCCTCAGGGGGAGGTGATCAAAGAGCCGGCCAATCAGATTATGTCAGAGGCAATCCCTCTTCCCATTACTATGTAACCCACTACCATTCATGGAGATAACCTAGAGAACCCCTTCACAGATGAATTATTTTTATAACAATAGATTAATGTAATCCTCATCTTTTACCAGAGAAGCTTAGATTTGCAGTAGATGTTGATTAATAAGGAGGCCCACAACTGGCCAGGAATCAGAGATTCAGAGTGTTGTAGGTGGAGATTAATATTTGCTATTGTTTTATCTTCTTGTAATGCTGCTGTTAATCCTCAGCAGCTGTATAACCAAATCACCACACAGAGACTGGGTTTTTAGTTAACCTAGAATACAATGCTGGGCAATATTTACTGCCTCCTAAACCTCCAAGCCCTCAGTTTCCTAACATTTAGATTTCCCACATTATACTTGCTTTTTGTGAAATCTTAGGTCTGGTTCATGCTCCACCTCCTCCAAGCTCTCTCCTCCTGCTCTGCTCTCTTCCTGCTCTCCTCTCCTCGAGCTCCTCCTCCTTCTTGCCCCTTCCTGTTCTCTAGCTCCTCCCCTCTTTCCTGTCCTCTGGCTCCTCCCATTGCACAACATTGTATCTAGTTGCTTTATTTGTGTCCTGTTTACACAAGAGTTGAGACAGGATGCTTATAGTGAGTATCACAATGCAATATCCAGATTGAAACCAGAGAGTTGGGGGTGGGGAAACCAGCATTTGAATTAACAAGGGTAAGGCATATACATTTTAAAAGAACATTATACCAACACAGAGACAGGGTTAAAAGCCTAAGACAGGCTTCAACCTTCAACCAAAGACCAGGCATAGAGAAGACCTACACTGCCTGCTCAGATGTGACCCATAGACAGCTGGATTTCCCTGTGAGTTCCCTAGTACGGGGAGAATAGACAGTCTCTGACATGAACTTCGTTGCCGGATTCTTTACCACTTCTCCCTGGTGGAGTGACCTAGCCAGGCCATAGAGAAAGAGTATCCAGGCTGTCCTAATAGGACCTGGTAGGCTATAGTCAGACAGTAGGGCAGGAGGACTTATCCTATCAGTGGACCAGGGGAGAGGGATAGGGGAGGAAGAGCGAGGGAGGATGGGGCCCAGAGGAGATAACAGAGGGGGGGTACAACAGGGATACAAAGTGAATAAGCTGTAAATAATAATGATAATAAGACTAATAGGAAGAGACCCAAGCCAGATGTTATGCAAGAGAGACCTTGAAACATACATTCCTAAATTCAATGTCTCCATCAAATTCCTCCCCTCAGAGTTCAGGGAACCACACAAAAGAGAAGACAGAAAGAATGTAAGAGCATATGGAGGACACCAGAACAAGATCTTCTAAATCAACTGAGCAAGGTTCAGATAAACCATAGAGCATAAAGTTCCTAGCACAGTGCCTAGATGAGTCTGGACCATGCCCTTTCCATGTATTATAGCTTGTGAATGAATGGCTCTTTCGTTCTTCTGTTTTCTATTGGAGCTCTTTTCCTCTGTTAGTTTGCTTTATACAAATTTGATATGATAGTTTCTGTTTTTTCCTTATTATATTTTATTTTGTTATCTTTTCTATATGAGAAACAGAAAGTGAGTATATCTGCATGGATGAGAAATGGAGAGGAACTTGGGGGAATAGAGGGAAGACAAACAGTAAGGCCTTATTGTATGAGAAAAGCATCTATTTTCAATAAAAAGGAAGAAAAATAAAAAAAGGAATTCCTACAAACATGATGTAGACTGAAGACCACCCTAAAGCAAAAGTAACTAGGATGACCTGGAATGAAATTGACAGTCATTCCTCTATTAATATTTCCTCACTATTGTCTTTGTTACAATGCATTTTACAATGAAATGCTAGTTAATCTTTGGCTGGATCTTAATCACCTCGCCTTGAGGGAAGAGCAGGCTTACCAGGCAGGCCACAGAAGAGGACAATGCAGCCAGCCCTAATGAGACCTGATAAGCTAGGGTCAGATGAAAAGGGAGAAAGAAGTCTCCTATCAGTGGACTTGGGTAGGGGCATGGGAGGAAATGAGGGAGGGAAAGTGGGACTGGGAGGGAATGAGGGAGGGAATAAAGCTGGGATTTATGGAAATAACCTAGAACCCCTGCGCTGATGTAGCCTATGGCAGCTCAGTATCTAAGTGGGTTCCATAATAAGGGGAACAGGAACTGTCTCTGACATGAACTCAGTGGCTGGCTCTTTGACCATCTCTCCCTATTGTGAAGAAGTCTTGCCAGGCCACAGAGGAGGGCAATGTGGCCAGTCCTGATGAGACCTGATGGGCTAGGATCAGATGGAAAGGGAGGAGGACCTCCCATATCAGTTGGCTTGGAGAGGAGCATGGGAGGAGATGAGGGAGTGAGGGTGGGATTGGGAGGGAAAGAGGGAGAGGGGTACAGATGGGATAAAAAGTGAATAAACTGTAATTAATATAAAACAATAATTTGTTTAAAAAAACTAACAAAAAAAGGCTTTGTAAAAAAAGCTGTGATAATCTGCATCCCTGATCTCAAGCTGTACTGTGGAGGAACAGTAATAAAAACTGCATGGTACTGGCATAGAAACAAAAGTGTGGATCGATGGAACCAAATAGAAGACCCAGAAAGAAACCCACACACTTACGGACGCCTGATTTTTGACAAAGATGCCAAAACCATTCAATGAAAAAAAGACAGCATCCTCAACAAATGGTGCTGGTCTAACTGGATGTCTGGTAGTAGAAGAATGCAAATAGATCCATACTTATCACCCTGAACAAAACTAAAGTCCAAGTGGATCAAAGACCTCAACAAAAAACACAGTAAATAGGTTAGAAGAAAAGGTGGGGAAGAGCCTTGAATTCATTGGCACAGGGGACAACTTCCTGAACAGAACACCAACAGCACAGGCTCCAAGAGCAATAATCAATAAATGGGACCTCATGAAACTGAAAAGCTTCTGTAAAGCAAAGGACAATGTCGTCAGAACAAAACAACAGTCTACAGATTGGGAAAGGATCTTCACCAACCCTATATCAGATAGAGGACTAATATATATATAAAGAAATCAAGAAGTTAAACAGCAACAAATCAAGTAATCCAATTAAAAAATGGAGTACAGAGCTAAAAAGAGAATTCTCAATAGAGGAATATAGAATGGCAGAGAAACTCTTAAAGAAATGTTCAACATCCTTAGTCATAAAGGAAATGCAAAACAAAAGACCCTGAAATTTCACCTTACACCCCTTAGAATGGCGAAGATGAATAACTCAAGTGACAACACATGCTGGAGAAGATGTGGAGAAAGAGGAACCCTCCTCCACTGCTGGTGGGAATGTAACCTTGTACAACCACTCTGGAAAGCAATCTGGCACTTTCTCAGACAGTGAGTAATAGCACTTCCTCAAGATGCAGCTATATCATTCCTAGGCATATATCCGAAAAGATGCTCAAGTATACAACCAGGACATCTGCTCAACCATGTGTGTAGCAGCTTTATTGGTAATAGCCAGAGGTTGGAAACAACCCAGAGGCCCCTCAGTTGAGGAATGGATACAGAAATTGTGGTACATCTACACAATGGAATATTACTCAGCAATAAAAATAAGGAAATCGTGAAATTTTTCAGGTAAATGTTGGGAAGTGGAGAAGATCATCCTGAGTGAGCTACCCCCGAAGCAGAAAGACACACAGGGTATATACTCACTCTTAAGTGGATATTAGACCTATAATATAGGATAAACATACTAAAATCTGTACACCTACAGAAGCTAAATAGGCAGGAGGACTCTGGCTATGATGCTCAATCCCCATTGAGAAAGTCAAAAAGGCTGGACATCAGAGGAGGGAGAAAACAAGGAAGAGGACAGGAGCCTACCACAGAGGGCCTCTACCATGCAGGGTATTGAAGCAGATGTTGAGACTCATAGCCAAACTTTGGGCAGAGTACAGGAAATCTTATGAAAGAAGTGGGAGATAGTAAGACCTGGAGGGGACAGGAGCTCCACAAGGACAGTTACAGATCCTAAAAGTCTGGGCAAAGGGATCTTTTCTGAAACTGATACTCCAACTGAGGACCACTCATGGAGGTGGTCTGGGATCCCTGCACAGATGTAGCCCATGACAATTCAGTCTCCAAGTGGCCTCCATAGTAATGGGAACAGGGACTGTCTCTGACATGGACTGATTGGCCTGCACTTTGATCACCTCCCCTCCAAGTGGGAAGCAGCCTTACCAGGCCACAGAAGAAGAAAATGCAGCCACTCCTGATGAGACCTGATAGATTAGTATCAGAGGGAAGTGGAGGAGGACCTCCCTTTTCAGTGGAGTGGGAGAGAAACAGGTGTAGGAAAGACAGAGGGAGGGATTGGGAGGGGAGAAAGGAGGGAGGTACAGGGGGGATACAAAGTGAATAAACTGTAATTAATAAAAATTAAAAAAAGAAAATAAAAAGCTGCGATACAAAGTGAATAAGCTGTAATTTATAAAATAAATAAATTAAAAATTTAAATCTATCAAGAACAAAATAAATCTATATATATATAACACATAATGACATTATTTAGCAAAACAAAATTTTCTGATTATTTAGGATTTGCCAATACTTTGCATGAAATTTTAAGTTGTTACTATGATCTATTAAAATTATCTAAAGATCAGAATAGATAATATATTTTTACATTCTTTATACATTTATACTATAAAAAATGTTATTACCTAAATTTTCTTTAAACTCTACTAGACAGAAAAGAATATTTCAATAATCTTACTATCTTTTGTTTCAATTATTTAACAGTTTTGTGGATATTATCTATTACCAACTTTATATTTTATCACATTTTCATTTAAAATAAAAATAAATAGCAGGAGAAGAGTAGGAAATAAATAAATTAAGCAATTCAGATACTGATTGTATTATTTACATCAAATTATTAAAATATTTTCATAATTAAAACATTATATGAGTTTAATTTCAGAAAATGTTTTGAAATAGTTTTAGTCATAATATCATTAAATAAAATGGCTTAAACTATTGTGAATTAAAGAATACTCATAAAAATATTTTGACATATATTTAATGAACAGAATATGCATTCACATAAGAGAGAGATTGTATAGTCACAATGGTTTTAGAACAGTCTTTTTCTTAGGGTGATATTATATTGTTTGACTGGAATATTTTGCCTAGTTTCAAGTTTTGGACAGGTTTCAGTATTATCTCTTGCAACCAAATTTTATGGGTGCCAATGACATAATTAATGAGATTTTGAAAATACCCACTTCTGTCATTGGAAGGAATGACTAATAAATTCTTTTGTTTCTAATTGGCATGCTATTCAGTCCAAGGGGAAAAGGGAATAAAATAAAATTTTCATGTGTCTCAGTAAATTTATGTCAAAATACTTTTTTTTTCCTTTTTTATATTATATATTTTTTTTAATTTTTATTTTTATCAGTTACATTTTATTAATTCTGTATCCCAGCCGTGCCCCGAACCCTCATTCCCTCCCAGTCCCTCCCTCCCTCACTCATCACTACTGTGCCCCTTTCCAAGTCCACTGATAGGGGGGAACCTCCCCCCATTCATCTGATCCTGTTTTATCAGGTATCTTCATTGAGTTCCTGTTAGAAATAGTCCTTCTTCCCCTCACTTTGGGAAACCAATTGGTTACTGAGCTACCACAGGCTACATCTGAGCAGAGGTTCTAGGTTATATCCATACATGGTCCTTGGTTGAATGTCAGTTTCAGAAAAGACCCTGTGCCCAGATATATTTGGTCTTTGTGGAGCTCCTATCCTTTCCCCATCAGAGTATCCCAGAAGGAGAAAGACAAACACGGTATATACTCACTTATATAGATCTATAAGATATGATAAACATAATGAAATCTATACACCTAAAAAAGATAATCAAGAGAGCTGACATGGGGTAAGAGGATCAATCCTCGTTTAGAAAGACAGATGGGATGTGCATTGAACGCATGACAGGGGTCTACTGAGCGCATCTGAAAGCCTCTAACTAGCAGTGTTTTCAAAGCAAAGACTCATGACCAAACCTTTGGCAGAGTACAGGGAATCATAAGAAAATACTTTATTTAACTCTAGAATTTAGAAATTAATGGGCACTTTTCAAAGTTTCATGATACATCCTTTTTTATTTTTTTGGTCTTGTTTTATTAGTTAATTCAATTTACATCTCTCTCATAGGCCCCTTCTTCTTCTCCTCCCAGTCCCACCCTTCTTTCAGCATCCCCTCCCCCAAAACCTAATAATAGGGGAGTACCCATTCCCAGACACCCCAGCTTATCTATTCACATGAGGACTTAGTTCATCCCCTCCCCCCCGTGGCCTGGTAGGAGATCTCATCAGGAGGAAGTGATCAAAAAGCAGGCAACAGAGTTTGTGTCAGAGATAACTCCCACTCCTCTAATCAGTGGGCCAACATGAAGCCTAAGATGTCCATCAGACTTATCTTCTTGTGGTATGTGCATTGCAGTATGTCAATCCTGTACTATATGACTAAAATCCCTTACAAGTGAGTATATACCATGTGTCTTTCTGGTTCTGTGTTACTTCACACAGGAGGATCTTTTCTAGTTCTACCCATTTCCTTGCAAATTTCATGATTTCCTTGTTTTTAATGGCTGAGAACTATTCCATTGTGTAAATAAACCACATTTTCTTTATCCAGTCTTCGGTTGAGAGACATCTAGGTTGTTTCCAGTTTCTGGCTATTTAAATAAAACTGCTATAAATCTGGTTGAGCAAATGTTCTTATTGTATGGTGGAGCATATTTCTGGTGTATGCCCAGGAGTGGTATAGCTGGGTCTTGAGGTATAGCTGTTCCTAGGTTTCTGAGAAATCTACAGATTGATTTTCAAAGCGGTTGTACAAGTTTGCACTCCCACCAGCAACAGAGGAGTATTCCTCTTTCTCAATATCATTTATCATGATTTGCTACTTGAGTGTGAGTCTTATCCATTGTGTCAGGTGAAATCTCAGGGTTGTCTTGATTTGCATTTCTTTGATGACTAAGGACATTGAACATTTCTTAGTGTTTCTCTGCCATTCTATATTCTTCTACAGAGAATTTTCTGTTTAGCTCTGTACCCTATTTTTAAATTGCATTATTTAGTTTGTTGGTGTTCAACTTCTTGAGTTCTTTATATCTTCTGGATATTAACCCTTTGTCAGTTGTAGGATTGGTGAAGATCTTTTCCCACCCTGAGTACCGTTTTGCCTTACAGAATCTTTTCAGTTTCAAGAGGTCCCATTTATTAACTGCTGATCTTAGAGCCTGAGCTGTTGGTGTTCTGTTCAGGACATCTTCTCCCATGCCAATGAGTTCAAGGCTTTTACCCACTTTCTCCTCTAGTAGATTTAGTAGATCTGGTTTTATGTTGAGGTCTTTGATTCACTTAAACTTGAGTATTGTGCAGTGTGATAAATATGGATCTATTTGCATTTTTCTGTGTGTAGACATCCAGTTAGACCACCACCATTTGTTGAAGATGTCTTCTTTTTTCCATTGTATAGTTTTGGCTTCCTTGTCAAAAATCAAGTGTACATAAGTATGTGTATTTATTTCTGGGTCTTCCATTATATTCCGTAAATCAACCGGCCTATTTTTATGCCATTACCATGCAGTTTTTATTGCTATCTTCTTTATTTTCAATTTAAATTAATTAGTTACTTCCAAACCTACCAGGCATTATGAACTAGTGAGATTTAAATATTGCCAACATAGTTTAGAATATTGGATTTTGCATATCTGAACTTTTAAATTCTGCTATTTAACTGGAAATTTTTGGTGATATACTAGAACTCAAGTTATCATTATTTCTTATTTTTCAGAGACAAATTGTCTTAATTTAGTAGCTACTAAGACATCATATAATCATTTTTTGTTTCTTTTTTATTTTTTATTAATTACACTTTATTTACTTTGTATCTCCCCTGTAGTTCCCTCCCTCCTCCCTTCCCAACCCCTCTGTTCCTCCCCCTTCTCCACACATGCCCCTCCCCAAGTTCCCTGGCAGGGAAGGGCTTTTTTTCCCTGATCCTATTCTGTCAGGTCTCATCAGGAGTGTCTGTATTATCTTCCTCAGGGGCCTGGTAAGGCTATTTCTCCCTCAATGGGAGGTGATCAAAGAGCTAGCCACTGAGTTCATGTCAGTGTTCATGTCCCTGTTCCCATTACTAGGAAGCCAACTTGGAGACTGAACTGTCATGGGCTACATCTGTGCAGGGGTTCTAGTTTATCTCCATGCATACTACTTGGTTGGAGTATCAGTCTCAGGAAATACACCTGTGCTCAGATTTTTTGGCTCGGATACTCTCCTTGTGGAGCTCCTGTCCTCTTCAGATCTTACTATTTCCCACTTATTTCATAAGATTCTCTGACTTCTGCCCAAAGTTTGGCCATAAGTCTCAGCATCTGCTTTGATAGTCTGCAGGGAAGAGCTTTTCAGAGGCCTTCTGTGGCAGGCTCCTAACTCGTTCATTATTTCTTATTTTCCTTTCAGAGACAGTGTGATAAATAATTTAGTAGCTATTAAGACATCACATAATTCTTGACTTGGCTTAAATAGTTCTCCTTTCTAAGAGTCATTACTTTCTACTCTCAGCTGTAGTTCTATCTAAAAGGAATTACAAGGGATTAAATTCTTCCAAACCCTCATTGTATCATTTTCCCTTTGATCCTCCCTTCTACCCTGTCTCTGACACCTAAACAAATCTATTAGATAACCTGAAAGGCAAAATCTACTTTATCCAACTCCCTTATATGACAGCTACTTCTGCTTGATGGGTCCATGACAATTCCAAATGATTGACGTCTGCAAACATTTTTGTTTTAAATACAAGAAAGTCTATAAAAGTAATGAACTAAAAATTCTTAATCATTGATATAGTTTGCATGCTTCTTTGAACCTTTATATAACATATTTTTATGAACTGGCATATGTCAGTGTATTTGTGGGTTACATAGACAGGCAACTCAGAGAGCCACTACATGTCAACACAGGGACTTTTCCTTGTCAGAAGTACAAAATTAACTAAGATCATGTGCTCCCACACTCTGATTATAATAAGAATTAAACTTCTGGGGCAGAAGATGGCTGCAGCTAGTGCACACCTTAGCTGAAGGCAAAGGACCTGCAATGCCGTAATTGCCCCAGCTAGAGCTGCAGCTTTCACCAAAAGAACCCCGGATCTGGGGCTGAGAAAAACCAATCCTTTCCGGCACTGTCTGGAGAACACCGCCATAACCCTGTCCTGGCAGAGCAGAAGGACAGAGAGGCGCACAGCTGTGTCACAGCATGGACCCCAGTGGTGCTGGCTGCTCCTAGCAAACAAATTTCAGCTCAGGATCTGGGACTATGGTCATTCAACATGTCCTGACACTCTCCCGGGTCCAGTGCAATAGGTCTAGAACCATGTCCTAGCACCAGTGGCCCCCATCCCCTGGCAGAGAAACCCCCACTCAGGATTGGGGACTGAGATTCCCAACCCCTCCTGGCACTCCTCTGAGAGCACCGCCATAAGCTTGCCATAGAGGAGGGGAAGGTCAGAGAGATGGCCTACCACAGGCCACCGCTCCCCCTCTCTAGTGCACCCAGCAGCCCCTGGCAGAAAAACCCAAGTGCTGGATCTGAGGACACTCAACCCTACCTGGTACTCTCCTGGAACCACCGACATATGCTCTAGCACCAGGTGGCTACTGGCAGAGAGATCTGGGCCTGGGATCTGGGGTTGAGGGCACTCAACCCAACTCTTTCCGGTGCTACCCTAGGACCAGAAACCATATAAGCCTTCCCTGGTGGAGAGGAAGATCAGAGAGGCGGCACAAGGGCAGGTGGACACTGAGTCCTGCTGCTACAGTGCCACAGAGCTGACTGTTAGCCTACACCCACATTAGCCTCAGCAGGATCAAATCGGAGAGTAGAGAGCAAGGGAAACCCGTGTACAATCCAACTGGTCCTGCAAGGGAGTGAGTGTGCCATCTAGGGAGAGTTTACCCCAGACTCAGGGCCTTTCTCGCAAGCAACCAAACAAGAGATCCCTGCCACCCACACCCCTAGTGTGGGCATCATAGGAATTCTTGGGATAGCAACCCCAACGCTGAACCCTCTGCCTGCAGGACTACTAGTGAAATCCAGGCAAAAAAAATCCCTGGATCTCAGAGAGAGCTGCATAACAGTGGCCTGCAGGCCACTGCAATAGTCAGGGAATCCATGCATGCACACTGCGCCTGCTAAAAGCATATGCAAATAGCGCCAGCATCACATTCCTTACTTAGGTAAAACTGAAACCACAAAGCACACTCCCAAACCAGTGAATCTTTCTCATCTTTCTGAATAAACAGCTCAGAAAACAGAAAAAGACAGTCTTAGCCTGAACTACAAACTCCAGGAGCAAACAGTGAGGGTTATAGATAACCAGATGGCCAGAGGCAGACATAAGAACACACCCAACAAAAATCAGGACATTATGGCTTCACTAGCAACCCCACAAATCAATGGCACTTCAATTCACTAGATACACAAGAAAACGACTTTAGAACTATGTTTTTTCAGCTATTAGAGGCCAATAAAGACAAAATGAACAAAGCCCTGAAAGAAATAGTCACAGAAATAGAGACGAACAAAGAGGAAATAAATAAAACTCTCAGAAAAAATGACCACGAAAATTGAGGCAAACAAAGAGGAGATGAACAAAGCTTTCAAAGAAATATAGGCAAATACAGCTAAACAAGTAGAGGCACAATTAGCAATTTATAGAGAGGAAACAGACAAAAAAAAAAATAGAAGCCATCATGGAAAGACAAGAATCTACATACACACAGATGAAGGAAATGGTTCAAGACATGAAAACAGAATTAGAATCAATAAAGAAAACACAAATAGAGAAAAACCTGGAGCTGGAGAACATAGAGAAAAGATCAGGAACTACAAAAGTAAGCATCACCAACAGAATACAAGAGATGGAAGAGAGACTCTCAGGTGCCGAGGATACATTTGCAGAAATAGACATATCTCAAAGAAAAAATAAAATCAGAAAAGTTTCAAACACAAAACATCCAAAAAATCAAGGACACGATGATAAGACAAAATCTAAGAATAATAGGAGTAGATGAAAAAAGAAGACATCAGGCTCTAAGGCTCTAAGGTCCGGAAAATATTTTCAAGAAAATTATAGAAGAAAATTTTCCCAACTTAAAGAAAGAGATGTCCATAAACATGCAAGAGGCCTGTAGAACACCAAGTAGATTAGACCACAAAAGAAATTCTTCATGTCTCATCATAGTCAAAACACTGAATCTGCAGAACAAAGAAAAAATTTTAAAAGCAGTAAGGGAAAAAGGCCAAGTAACATATGAAGGTAGACCTATCAGAATCACAACAGATTTCTCAACAGAAACTATGAAAGCCAGAAGGGCCTGGACAGAAATCATGCAGTCCTTAAGGGACCACATATGCCAACCCAGACTACTACACCCACCAGCAAAACTTTCAATCAACATAGACAGAGAAGTCAAAATATTCCATGACAAAACCAAATTTAAACAATATCTACACAGTAAACCATGTCAACAGAAGTTACTAGAAGGGAAACTCCAAACCAAAGATAACAACTACATCTAAGGAAACAGAGGAAATAGATAACTACACAAACACACACACACACACACACACACACACACACACACACACTACAGGAAATGAAACTCAGAAACACCACCAACCCCACATCAAAAAATGTAACAATTGTTGGTCACTAGTATCTATCAACATAAATGGACTCAACTCCCCAATAAAAAGACAGAGACTAACAATGGTTGCTGAATCAAGATCCAACATTCTGTTGCATCCAAGAAACACACCTGTGTAACAAAGATAAACACTACCTCAGAGTAAAGGGTTAGAAAAATGTTTTTCAATCAAATGGTTCCGGAAAACAAGCTGGTTCTTAATACCTAATAACATAGACTTTCAATCAAAATTAATCAAAAAAGATAAGGAGGGCCACCATATTCTCATCAAGGGAAAAACCCACCAAGAGACATCACAATTTTGAGTATCAATGCCCAAAATACAAGAGTGCCTACCTTCGTAAATGAAACATTATTAAGACTTAAATCACACATTGATCCTAATACCTTAAATAGTGGGAGACTTCAACACCCCACTGTCACCAAGGGACAGATCAACTAGACAGAAACCAAATAGGGAAATAAAGGAATTTACAGAGTCCCTAAATCAAATGGACCTAATAGACATCTACAGATC
>REGO01000493.1:1071180-1091466 GCA_010120015.1 Rhombomys opimus | reverse complement strand
GAAACAGAAGGAACATTACCAAACTCATTCTATGAAGCCACAGTCACCTTGATACCTAAACCACATAAAGACCCAACAAAAAAAGAGAACTTCGGACCTATCTCTTTTATGAACATCGATGAAAAAATACTCAATAAAATACTTGCAAACCGAATCCAAGAACACATCAAAGATATCATCCACCATGACCAAGTAGGCTTCATCCCAGGCATGCAAGGGTGATTGAGTATAAGGAAATCTATCAATGTGATCCACCATATAAACAAACTGAAGGAGAAAAACCACATGATCATCTACCTAGATGCCAAAAATCCAACACCCATTCACTTTTAAAGTCTTAGAGAGATCAGGGATTCAAGGAATGTACCTAAACATAGTAAAAGCAACATACAGCAAGCCTATAGCCAACATCAAACTCAATGAAGAAAAACTCAAACCAATCCCACTGAAATCAGGGACAAGGCAAGGCTGCCCACTCTCTCCATATCTCTTCAACATAGTACTTGAAGTTCTAGCCAGGGCAATAAGACAACTAAAGGAGATCAAGGGAATACAAATTGGAAGAGAAGAGATCAAAGTTTCACTATTCACAGATGATATGATAGTATACATGAGCAATCCCAAAAATTCAACCAGAGAACTCCTTCAGCTGATAAACATCTTCACCAAAGTGGCTGGATACAAAATTAACTCAAAAAAAAAAAAATCAGAAGCTCTCTTCTATACCCAAGACAAAAGGCTGAGAAAGATATTAGAGAAACAACACCCTTCACAATAGCCACTAATAACATAAAGTACTTTGGATTTACTCTAACCAAGCAAGTGAAAGACCTGTGTGAGCAAAACTTCAAGTCTCTGAAGAAAGAAATTGAAGAATATCTCGATATCAGAAGATGGAAAGATTTCCCGTGCTCATGGATCGGTAGGGTTAACATAGTGAAAATGGCTATTCTGCCAAAAGCAATATATAGATTCAATGCAATTCCCATTAAAATACCAACAGATCTCTTCATAGATCTTGAGAGAAAAATTATTAACTTCATATGGAGAAACAAAAAACCCAGAATTTCCAAAACTCTCCTGTACAACAACAGATCAACTGGAGGAATCTCCATCCCTGATCTCAAGCTGTACTACAGAGCAATAGTAATAAAAATGACATGGTATTGGCATAGAAATAGAATAATGGATCAATGGAACTGAATAGAAGACCCAAAATTAAGCCCACATACCTATGGATATTTTATTTTTGACAAAGAAGCCAAAACCATTCAGTGGAAAAAAAACAAAAGAAAAGAAAACAAACAAACAAAAAAAAAAAACCAGCATCTTCAACAAATGGTGCTGGTCTTACTGGATGTTTACATGCAGAGAAATGAAAATAGATCCATACTTATCACCCTGCACAAAAGTCCAAGTGGATAAAGATATCAACATAAAACCAGATACGCTAAATTGGTTAGAAGAAAAAGTGGGTAAGACATTGAAACTCATTGGCAAAGGAGACAACTTCCTAAACAGAACACCAACAGCACAGGCTCTAAGAGCAACAATTGATAAATGGGACCTTATGAAGCTGAAAAGCTTCTGTAAAGCAAAAGACATAGTAATCAAAACAAAACCACAGCCTACAGACTGGGAAAGGATCTTCACCAACCCTACATCTGACAGAGGGCTGATATCCAGAATATATAAAAAACTAAAGAAGTTAAAAAGCAGCAAATCAAGCAATCCGATTACAAAATAGGATACAGAGCTAAACAGAGAATTTTCTGTAGAGGAATACAGAATGGCAGAGAAAGACTTAAAGAAATGCTCAACGTCCGTCCTTAGCCATCAGAGAGATGCAAATCAAAACAACCCTGAGATTTTACCTGACACCCACCTGAATGGCCAAGATCAAAAACTTAAGTGATAACACATGATGGAGAGGATGTGGAGAAAGGGGAACCCTCCTTCATTGCTGGTGGGAATGCAAACTTGTACAACCACTTTGGAAATCAATCTAGCACTTTCTCAGACAATTAGGAATAGTGCTTCCTCAAGATCCAGCTATACCACTCCTAGGTTTATATCCAAAAGAGGCTCAAGTACACAACAAGGACATTTGCTCAACTGTGTGTGTAGCAGCTTTATTCATAATAGCTAGACCTGGAAACAACCCAAATGTCCCTCAGTTGAGGAATGGATACAGAAATTGTGGTACTTTTACACAATGGAATACAACTCAGCAATTAGAAACAAGGAAATCATGAAATTTGCAGGCAAATTGTGGGACCTAGAAACGTTCATCCTGAGTGAGGTATCCCGAAAGTAGAAAGACACACATGGTATATACTCACTTATATAGTCCTATAAGATAGGATAAATATACTGAAATCTATCCACCTAAAGAAGATAAACAAGAAAGAAGACCCAAGTTAAGACGATCAATCCTCAGTTAGAAAAACAAATGGGATGGACATTGGATGTAGGAGCAAACAAGTAACAGGACAGGAGCATACCACAGAGGGCCTCAGAAAGACTCTACCTAGCAGTGTATCAAAACAGATATAAAGAGTTATAACCAAACCTCCGGCAGAATGCAGGGAACCAAAAAAGAGAGGGGGAGGGAGTTAATACGACCTGGAGAGGACAGGATTTCAACAAGGACCAAGTATATATGGGCACAGGGTCTTTTATGAGACTGTTTCTCCTAACAAGGGCCATGTATGGATGCAACCTAGAGCCCCTGCTCAGATGTAACCCTTGGTAGCTCAGTATCCAAGTGGGTACCCTAATAAGGGGAACAAGGACTATTTCTGACATGAACTCGATTGTGGGCTCTTTGACACACCCCCCCCCACGAGAAGCAGAGAAGCAGCCTTGCTAGGCCACAGAGGAGGACTTTACAGCCAGTCCTGAAGATACCCAATAAACCAGTATCGGATGGAAGGGGAGGAGGTTATCAGTGGACTTGGAAAGGGGCAGGGAGGAGATGAGGGTGGGAGGGTAGAATTGGGAGGGAAAGAGGGAGTGGGATACAGCAGGGATACAAAGTTAATAAACTGTAACTAATATTAAAAAATAAAAATTAAAAAAAGAAAACAAAGAATTAAACTTCTGTTTCTGAAGACCTCTGACACTGGGAAAACTTTCTCACTCTGTCTGTGTATATTCTCATCTAATTAAGTTAAATCCATAGATTGTCACCATTTAACATTAAAATATTACTCACCGCTTCTCTCCATGCTTTAATAGCTACAACATTAGATATGTCTAGACCTCCTCCCAATGGTCTTTAATTTCAAGTGCTGCTTGATTCACAGAAGACTTCCCACACTTAAACTTTCCCTATACAGGAAATTGAAAACAATGATAGAATAATTATACTGTGGATGAATCAAAATTAAAATATTGACTCCTGACTAATATTGAGGTGGACACAGATCGTTTTTTTCTATGTCAACGTATAAGGACAAAAGGTGCACAGTGACTCTATTCTCTGCACACCCAGTGCTATATGTTATTTAAACTCAGCAATCAGAAGCTCTTTATTTTCCCAGTAATGTCTTTTGAGGACATTGCTGATAATAAACAGACTCCACTTATCTTTGCTTATTAATTCTCCTCTTCCTATGGGAGCTGAACCACATGCTATCTATATTGCATAAGCAGTACATTATTTGCAAACCGCTCTGAGATTTTCACTTAATAAACCTTGGCATTTTTGCAGTTGGTGATATTAATAGCCACACAGGAGCTGCTTCTATGGGCTGTGCTTGAAAGAACATTGACTCCCACTGCAGGTTTGGTGACACCCTTGGGTGTCTCTAATCACCACACAGGCTCACACAAAATTTGAAGACAACTCTCAGAAGAAAATTAATTTTAATTAGACTTAATTTTGAAAAATACATCTCATACAACGATTTTCATTGCCCAAATGTGACATTCAAATGCAGATTGCTGCGAGGTTGAAACCGTAACTTTATAATGTGATTTGATTTTGGAAGCATGGTCCAAACACCAATCATGGTGAAGTCTTGAATCTGGCCCATGAGTTTCAAAGAATCAAGAGTAGTAGTCAGTGCTACTGAGAAATCAGGGTCTTATGGGGGAAAACATGAGCATATAAACATCTAAGGAAACCATTTGAAAATTAATTTGCTAAGTATGTTTTACCTTGGGAACTATGAGAAAGAAACAAATAATACTGAAGGAATGTAATCATGCTGTCTTGATATAGGGGTTAAATAGCATCAAGGTTCCTCTTACTAGGTTTATTTTGAAGTCTATTTTGTCAGATATTAAAATGGCTACACCTCCTTGCTTTTTAATTCCAATTGCTTGGAATATCTTTCTCCATCTTTTCTCTTTTAAGTGGTACACACTCACATACACACACATTTGAGATGGATTTTTACCCAATTATGTCATGAATACAAAAGTATATTTCCCTTTATTGAGGATTTAATACAATTGATAGTAATAATAATTATTTCTTAGTGTATATACTTTCCTATCATTTTTATTCTTCTGTGTCATTCTATACATGTTTTTATTCAATGCTCTAAATTATTTACTTTTTCTAAGAATGACTTGGTCATGTTTAATCTTCTCTTTGGTTTTAGTATTCCTTGCAGGATCCACTCTAGAACCATCATAGTATTAACACATTTTTCCTACAACTAATTTCATCATATACATTTTACCTTATTTCCTTTAGATAGGGCTGATAGTGTTACCCAGTATAGTAGTGAGGGATGACATCTGTGGTTTCTTATAACTTGTAAACCATAACTCAGCTATAACATCAGGACCATATATAGTCAAAGGACCCTATATCTTACTATAGAGATACTTGGTTATCCACATTCACTGCTGCCCAATTCAAAACAAACAAAAAACAACCTAGATGTCTATTAATATAAGTGAATAATAAAATATGATATATTTATGCAATGGGATATTACATATGTATTAGAAAAAAATGAAATTATGAAACACAGGTAAATGAATATATTTGTTAACAATTATTTTGAGTGATACAGCACAGGTCCATAAAGACAAATATCCCATGTTTTTTTTTTAATCATTTATGGATGTTAGTTTTGAATTCTTCGACAGATTTGTTCCATTTAGACTACCATCAGGATTCAGAGAAATACTAAATACTTTCTGGAGATGAACCTTCAAAGAAGGGGCAATAGATCGAACTGATTTAAATAATTAATAGGGATATATGGAACAGGATGGGATAAAGTGGTATGGAGAAATGAATGGCAGGTTACAGGAGAGAATATATAAAAGATAATTATCCTTAATAGTCCTGATTATCAGGATGCTGTGGAGCACACCTGTAATCCCAGCACTCACATAGGCAGAGGCAATTAGATCTCGTGAGTTTGAGATCAGCCTGCTCTACAATGAGAGTCTAGGACAGTAAAGGCTACACAGAGAAACCTTACTGAAGAAGAAGAACAAGAACAAGAACAAGAAGTCTGGTTGATCAGTAGAATCAAATCAAATACCCAGAAATAAATCCACATACTTATGGACATCTGATATTTGATAAAAAAGCCCAAAATATACAATAAAAAGGAAAAGATCTTCAACAAGTGGTGCTAGTATAGCTGATATTCTGAATGTAGAAGAATGCAATAGCTCTGTATCTTGTACCCTGCACAAAACTCAAGTCCAATAGATCAAAGACCTCTACATCCAGATACACTAGACCTGATAGAAGACAATGTAGGAAATACCTTTGAATGGATTAGCACAGGAGACAATTTCCTGAACAGAACACTAATCATGCAGTGCTAAGACCAACAATTGATAAATGGGCCTCAAGAAATTGAAAAGCTTTTCTAAGGCAAAGGATATTGCCAATAAGACAGAACTTCATTCTACCGAATGTAAAAGGTTTTCATGAACTCTATATGTGACTCAAGAAACTAGACATCAAAAACTAAAACCATCAATTTTTAAAAATGAGGTACAGATCTAAACAGAATTCTCAACAGAGTTATCTCAAATGGTGAAAAGGCACATAAAAACTCTCAATATCTTTAGTCATCAGTGAATTGCAAATCAAAAGGACTCTGAGATTCTATCTTACACCCGTCAGAATGGCTAAGATCAAAAGTACAAGTGACAACTCATGCTGGAAAGAATGTGGAACAAGGGGAACTTTCCTTCATTGCTGATGGGAATGCAAACTTGTAGAACCACTTTAAAAATCATTACTGCAGTTTCACAGATAAATGGGAATAGTTCTACCTCAATACACAGCTGTATGACTCATGGGTATATGCCCAAAAGACATTTCTTCCTACTACCATAAAAACACTTGCTCAACTACGCTCACAGAACTTTTATTTGCAAGACCCAGAAACAGGAAATAACCTAGATGTCCCTCAACCAAAGAATGGATACAAAAAATGTGGTAATTTCACACAACGCAGTATTATTCAACTGTTTGAAAAATCATGACATTTGCAGGTTAATGGGTGGAACTAGAAAAAAAATCATCCTGAGTGAGGTAACTAGACCCAGAAAGACAATTAGGTTTATAATTACTTATGAATCGATATTAACTGTAAAAGAAAGGACAACCGTGCCCAATAACCAAAGACCCAGAGAGGCTACATAAAATGGAGGCCTCAAGTAGAGATGCATCAATCTCTCTGTGAAGAGAAAACAGAACAGACATCACAGGTGGTTTGGGGACGGGTAGGACGTGACCAACGAGAGGAAAGAAGGAGAAAGTACTGGGGGAGAAAACTAAACCTGGGTGTAATTACAAGGGTGAAGCGAAAACTAGTGAGATGGAAATTCCCAGGAATCTATTATGGTAACCTTAATATGGAGTCAGAAATGGCCATTCTTGGAACCAAGCAAGACTTAAAGTGGCAGGATTAGGGCACCAACCTAGTCACAAAACCTTTGACCTACAATTTGTCCTGCTTACAAGAGGTGCTATGGTAAAGATGGTACAGCAATTGTAGGAGGGGTTAACCAGGGACAGGTCAGCGTGGGACCCCTGTGAAGAGAGGGAACCCACCCTTGACCCTGATTGGAAGGCCAATATCCAAAGGCTGAATAACCCAGAGACTGTACGTATAAAAAAATAACCAACCCTGACACGTCCACACCCCGAACATAGCATAATCTTCATCAGAGAATCTTCATCCAGCAACTGATGAAGCAAAGAACACAGAATTTTGAGGAAGGACAGTAAGGATTGTAGGAACCAAGGAATCAAGGACACCACAAGAAACAATCAAACAAACAAACAAAAAATAGGACCAAATAATTTGGTCACATGGGGGCTAATAGAAACAGAACTGATAAGCAGAGAGTCCTCATGGGTCTGACCTAGGCCCTCTGAATAGGTGTCCTGTTGTGTAGCTTGTTCTTCTTGTGCGACTCCTGGTGTGGGAGGAAAAGATGGATGTCTCTGACACTTTTGCCTGATTTGGGGACTTTTTCCTCTCAACTGAGTTACCTAGTTCAGCCTCAAGAGGGGAGGTGCCTAGTGTTATTACAACTTGATAGGCCAAGTTTGGTTGATATCAATCAGAGGCCTGACTTTATTTATTTATTTGTTTATTTATTTATTTATTTTTGGAATGAAAACTGCAGAGGAGTGGATTGGGGGAAGAAGGGAAGTGTTGGAAAGGGACTAGGAGAGAAGAGGATGCAGGGTAACCTTTGATTTGAATGTAACATCTATGAGAAATAGAGATTAAAAATAAGAGTGCAGAGAATCTTATGAAAGAAGGGAGGATAGGAAGACATGGAGGGGTCAGGAGCTCCACAAGGAGAGCAACAGAACAAAAAATTTCTGGGCACAGGGGTCTTTCTGAGACTAGTACTCCAACCAAGGACCATGCATGGAGATAACCTAGAACCCCTAGAACCTCTGCACAGATGTAGCCCACGGCAGCTCAGTCTACAATTGGGTGCCCTAGTAATGGGAACAGGAAGTATCTCTGACATGAACTTAGTGGCTTGCTTTTTGATCACCTCCCCCTGATGGGAGAGTAGCCTTACCAGGCCACAGAGAAAAACAATGCAGCCAGTCCCGATGAGACCTAATAGGCTAGGGTCAGAGGGAAGGGGAGGAGTACCTGCCCTATCAGTGGGCTTGAGGAGGGAAATGGGAGGAGATGAGGGAGGGAGAGTGGGATTGGGAGTGGATAAGAGAGGGGGCTACAGTGGAGGATACAAAGTGAATAAACTGTAATTTATAAAAATATAAAAAATAAAAAGAATTATAACAAAGAAAATTGCCAACATAATCTATAATAAATATATAAAAGTAGTTTTAAGTAAAGAAAAAAAAAAGAACTCAACTTTGAATCTACACAATAAGACTTTAAATAAGTTACAATGAGCATTTAAAGATAAAAACATGCTCTTTGATCACATCCCCCTGCAGGGTGTAGTCTTGCCAGGCCACAGAAGATGATGTAGCCAGCCTTGATGAGACCTTATAAGCTAGGATCAGATGGAAGGGGAGGAGGTCCTCCCCTATAAGGGGACTAGGGAAAGGGCATAGGGGCAGAAGAGGAAGGGTAGGGGGGACTGGGAGGATACTACAGAGGGAGCTGCAGAGGGGATACAAAGTGAATAAATTGTAATTAAGTAATTAATTAATTAAATTTAATTTAAAAATCTGAATTCTTTCTTCAGAGTCTTGAAGTTATTTTTCATACAAGTCTTTCACTTGCTTGGTTAGAGTTATACCAAAAGACTTTATGTTGTTTCTAGATATTATGAAAGGTGCTATTTCCCTAATATCTTTCTGAGCCCTATTGCCTTTTGTATATAATAAGGCTAGCAATGTCTTTGAGTTAATTTTGTGTTCAGCAACCTTGCTAATGGTATTTATCAGCTGTAGGAATTCCTTGGTAGAATTTTAGGGGTCACTTATGTATACTATCATATATTTCTGAACAGTAATACTTTGACATCTTCCTTTCCAATTTGTATTCCCCTTGATCTCTTTTAGTTTTCTTATTGCACTAGCTAGGACTTCAAGTACTATGTTGAAGAGATACGGAGAGAGTGGGCATCATTGCCTTGTCCCTGATTTCAGTGGGATTGTTTTAAGTTTCTCTCCATTTAGTTTTATTTTAGCTATAGGCTTGTTGTATATTGTCTTTACTATGTTTAGATATGTGCCTTGTATTTCTGATCTCTCCAAGACTTTAAACATGAATGGGTGCTGGATTTTGTTAAATGCTTTTCGACATCTAAGGGAATAATCATGTTTTTTTTTTCCTCTCAGTTTACATGGTAAATTAAATTGTTGAATTTCCATATACTGAAACACCCCTGCATGAGTGAAATGAACCCTACTTGGTCATGGTGCACAATATCTTTAATGTGTTCTTGAATTCGGGTTGAGTATTTTTGCACAAGTGCATATAAGGGAAATTAGTCTGAAATTCTCTTTATTCCTTGTGTCTTTGTATGGTTTAGATATCAAGGTAACTGGCATCAAGTCTCTGAAGAAAGAAATTGATGAAGATATCAGATGATAAAAAGATCTGCAGAGTTCATGGACCAGTACAATTAACATAGTGAAAATATCCATTCTACCAAAAGCAATCTACAGATTCAATGCAATTCCTATCAAAGTACCAACACAGTTACTTACACACCTTGAAAGGAAAATTCTTAAATTCATATGAACAAAACAAACAAAAAATAACTAAAACAATCCTCTACAAAAATAGAACATCTGGAGCTATCACCATTCCTGATCTCTAGCTGTGCTGTAGAGCAATAGTAATAGTAAATGCATGGTACTGGCATACAACTGATGGATCAATGGAATCAAACTGAAGACTCAGAAAGAATCCCACTATCCAATGAACACTTGATTTTTGACAAAGAAGCCAAAGCCATCCAATGAAAAAAAGACAGCATCTTCAGTAAATGGTGCTGGCTGTTAAATGGCTGTCCACATGTAGAAAAATGTAAATAGGTCCATATTAATCACCCTACACTAAACTAAAGTCCAAGTGGATCAAAGACCACTAAAAACAAGACACACTTATAATCTACTAGAAGAAAGTGTGGAAGGGCCTTGACCTCATTGGCACAGGAGACAACTTCCTGCATAAAACACCAAAAGCACAACCTCTAAGATCAACAGTTAATAAATGGGACCTTATGAAACTGAACTTCTATAAAGCAAAGGGACACCGTCAACAGAACAAAACAACAGCCTTTAAACTGGGAAAATATCTTCACCAACTCTACATCCAACAGGGGGCTCATATCAAAAATATATAAAGAATTCAAGAAATTAAACTCCAAGAAATCAAATAATCCAATTAAAAATTGAAGTTACAGAACTAAACAGAATCCTCAAAGAAAAATATCAAATGGTCAGGAAACATTTAAGGAAATACACGATATCCTTTGTCATTCAGGCAAATGCAAATTAAAACAACTCTGAAATTCCATCTTATACCCATCAGAATGGTTAAGATCAAAAAGTCAAGTGACAGCACATCCTCTCAAGGAAGTGGGAAAAGGGGAACTCTCCTCAATGCTGTTGCTAGTACAAACTTTCCAATCATGTTGGAAATCAATCTGGCACCTTATTAGAAAATCTGGAATAGGTCTACCTCAGTATGAAGCTATACCACTCCTGGGCATAAACCTGAAAAATTCTACACCATACAACAAGGACATTTGCTCAACTATATTCTTAGCAGCTTTATTTGTAATAGCCAGAATCTGGAAACAACCTAGATGTCCCTCAACTGAAGAATGGATACAGAAACTGTAACACATTTACACAATGGAATACTACTCAGCCATTACAAAAGAAAAAAAAAATTCATGAAATTTGCAGGCAAATGGATTAATCTGGAAAAGGTAATCATCCTGAGTGAGACAACCCAGAACCATAAATACACATATGGCATATACTCACTTATAAGCGGACATTAGGCATATAATACAGGATAACCATACTGAAATCCACAGACCTAAAGAACCTGAATAACAAGGAGGAGCCTAGGGAGAATGCTCAATTCTCATTCAGAAAACAATAGACACCTGAAGCATTTGAAGAGAGAGGGAGCAGGACAGGAGCCTATTATTTTTGTCCTATGAAAGACTCCAAGAATATCAAATGGTCGGGATACATTTAAGGAAATACTCAATATACTTTGTCATCAGGCAAATGCAAATTAAAACAACTTTGAGATTCCATTTATACCCATCAGAATGGCTAAGACTGAAGCAGATACTGAGACTCACAGACCAACTTTGGGCAGAGCACAGGGAGTCTTATGGAAGAATAGAGGCAGGGGTTTGGTGTAAGGACATGGAGGGACAGGATCTCCACAAGGAGACCTAAAAAACCAAAAAAATCTGGGCCCAGGGGGTCCTGCAGAGACTGAAGCACCAACCAAGGACCATGCATGGAGAAGACCTAGACCCCCTATGTGGAAGTAACCCATAGGCAACTCAGTTTCCCTGTGGGTTCCCTAGTAAGGGCAGCAGGGGTTATCTCTGACAAGTAGTCAGATGCAGGCTCTTTGGTCACTTCCCAGGTTGGTGACCTTCCCAGAGGAAGAGGATGCAGGCAGTCCTGCTGAGACTTGATTGGCTTGGTTCAGATTGTAGGGAAGGAGGGTTCCCCTTTTTTGAGAAATAGGGGAGGAGAATAGGGGGAAGAGGAAGAGAGGGTGGGACTGGGAGGAGACAAGAAAGGGGGCCCCAGTTGGGATTCAAAATGAATAAAGTATAAAAAAATTAAATTACAAAAAGAAAAACCAGAACTCTTATTAAAGACAGATTATTAATACAATTATGTGAAACACCACACAGACATGCACACACACACACACACACACACACACACACACACACACTGAATTGTTCATAGTTGGGTGCTTTGCTAACTCAGTCAGTATATTATCAAGCTGATAACTTTTAGCCTGAGTGGTGAAAGGGCTCATCCTACCTGACTTTATCATCTGCTAAGAGAGGTATATTTGTAAATATGATCACCAAACATTTTTTAATTAATGTAATCACATTTAGTATTTAAATTTCTTATTTCACTAAGGTTAAACTTTTCTGAAGTAGAGGTTAATGGAATGTATTAATGGATAGTATACTTTCCTCTGTACTTAGTAGGAATATTGCTTGCTTTGTATATCTAAAATAAAAAAAAAAAAAACCTGCTTTCACTCTATTGATACAAATATCCTATGACTATCACCTCTCCAGTACTGACATTTGATTTCTGATATTGCTGTTAGGGAGTGATAACAAAATGTCAGAGTTCTTCTGCAATTTTATGCTAACCTGCTTCATGTTTCATCTAACAAATTTTCTTATACAGCTTATGAAAAATAGTTAATTTAATAGATCATGATGTTTCTGGATAAAAAATTATCTTGAAAATTGAGAAGTATTGCTTCAATATGATTCTGTGCTCCCTCTCCCTATTATAAAGTGTTTGATACATTGAACTTTCTCTGGCGTTTTATGATGACCTTGGAGTACCATGTACAACTAGGTCAGTGTTCTAAGTATAGATACCTTTGAGGATTTAAAAGTAGGTCATGCAAGACATTCCACAGGGGAAGAAGATGTGCTCAGCCTTGATACAACTTGATGAGCTGGAGTGTATTGAAAGGGGCTCCACTTTTCTGAAGAATATTGGAGGCAGATGGGAGAGAGGGAGGGAAAAGCAAGATTGGGAGGTGAGGAAGGATGGGGTTATGACCTGGATGTAAAGTGAATAAATAAATTAATTAATTAATTAATTAATTAAAAATAGTAGGACAGTACATTGTTAGTGATGCTTGAATTCTTTTCCACATAATAATGAGATGATAGAGCTCAGGACCCTGTCTTCTGCAAGTCATCTTTCTATAATGGGGAACCTACTCTATAAGAGGAGAGGAATGTCTTTTGACAATAAATGAGTGGAGGTTCCAGTCACAGATTCTAGACTGTAACTGGATTAGAGAGACACTAGACTGATGAGGTTCAAATGAGATTCAAATTTGAGCAACTTTTCTCTTGTCTCTGTACACTGGCTTGTGATATAGATGAAGAGAAATAATGAATCTGTGTGCTCATTCAGTGTTACACATTTAGTACTATTATTATCTTTGTTGCTATCGTTGTTCCTTGTCATGATACTAAGTATTACATAACACTGAATCTCTTAACTATCGGGATTTCATTTCTAGCAAGTAGTACTGACCACACTTTAATGTTATTTTGAATAATTAATTGTATATTGAATGTTGTCTTCTGGATGTAAATTATCAATCAACTTGTGTAAATAAGCAATTCCATACTGCTGAAAATAACATATAAGAAGTGTATAGAGAGAATTGTATGCTTCCTGATAAAGATAGAAAACCCCATTACATATATTCATTCATTAGAAAGAGAAGCATTTCAATTCTTTATAAAATATTTTTCATTTCTCTTCTTAATAACATCAAATGTGGCTCATTCATGCAAGAACTGAAGAGATTTGCTTTGTATTTTTCATGTAAGTAAGGGTAGAGGTAATTATATATATATGTGGTATTTAAAAAATAACATTATTAATATGAAATTAGTGTTTGTTTACTTGAAAATGGAAAGAAGCCCTAACATGTAAAACCTTTCTTATGGGCTGGTAATAAATATTATAAAAGATGAATAAATGTCTAAAATGACTGAATCTTTTCTCTCATTCATATTTTTAGCCATGAAAAAATATTAGCACATGTATTATGAGCTTTTAAATAGTGATATAATACAATTTGAAATGACTAATGCTAAAATTTTACACTCATTTATATAAATATATGAACATGTGTATGTATCTTCACAAAACTTTCAACCAAGTTTATTTTGGTCCATTTTATTGTTCTACACAAGACAAACTAACTATTGAGTGATAAAGCAAATTTGTCCTTTTAATTTTCATTTCCAGTGGGACTTAAATTTACCAGGATACCCTGGGACTTGTTATGCCTCCTGAGTACCAGAATTCTATTTTTTTTTCTTTTTCTCATTCTTTTTCTTTTTTTATTTTTCAAAAAGAAACAATTGCTAAGCATCCAGGCTCCATACTGTTACTATCTTCCCTCAGACTTACACTTTCTGATCTGAGCATATGTGTTTAATGATTTAACTAACCAGGCCTATTCAGAGTTCTTCATGTTTGACAGGTTTTTGTTTGTATTTTCCATTTATTTATTTTTTATCAGAAATATATTTTTCTCACTATAACCTGATTACAGTTTTCCCTTTCTCTACCCCTTCCAGTTTTTTCCCATAGCTTGCTTTCTGTTCATCTAGCGTTCACTTAGACGCTGTAATATATGCACAAATGCTCTGAAGTGTAAAAGACAGAAATCATATATATAGTCATATATATACTATAAATCATATATATATATATACTATATATATAGTCTTGGTAAGACATTATGAGGCAAGGAATCTTGAAAGATACCTAAAAAGGAGATTTCTGGTTTCTTTGAAGACTCGGTTTTGTTTTGCTATGTTTTGCTGCAAGCTGGGTAATGATGTTTTGATGTAGGTTACCTTCTGAGAGGGCACATGATATTTTGTTGTGAGCTCTCATGTGTGAGAGATGTGATTTTGGCCAGTTGAGAACATTCATGGGTCAGTCTGAGGAGAGGAGATATATAGAGGTCACACACAGTGAGACATTGTTGTGCTGATCTTCATGCTTCCACACTTGAATTTTTAGAGAAAAATGTTCCAGAAAACGTGTCAGGACAATCCCAACTGGGTATTGCATTTTTTGCTGACTTCTTGTTGCTGCTTGGTGTTGGCCTTGGACTGGACTGCTGGTATCTTGACTACTGAATTTGATAACCCCCAAAGGACCCATTGACCCTAATCAACAGGAAGCAGATAAAACAGATCTATAGCTCTTTTCCCTATTAATCTCCTATCTGTGTGTGTGGGGGGGGTAGAAGTGAGGTAATGGTGTTTATGAACCCTAAATAAAGTGGGTTTGTTGAAAATCTAAGCCTACCCATACCTTTTTTTGTTTTATTTTAATTAAATTTTTATTTTTTAATATTAGTTACAGTTTATTAACTTTGTATCCCAGCTGTAGGCCCCTCCCTCATTCACTCCCAGTACCACTCTCCCTCCCTCATCATCTCCCTGCCCCTTTCCAAGTCCACTGATAGGGGAGGTCCTCCTCCCCTTCCATCTGATACTACCTTATTAGGTCTCTTCAGGACTGGCTGCAATGTCCTCCTCTGTGGCTTAGCAAGACTGCTTCTCCCTCAGGAGGCGGGTGGGGGATGTCAAAGACCCAGCCATTGAGTTCATGTCAAAAACAGTCCCTCTTCCCTTACTAGGGATTCCACTTGGATACTGAACTGCCATGGACTGCATCAGAGCAGGGGTTCTACATTATATCCGTACATGGTCCTTGGTTGGAGAAACAGTCTCATAAAAGGCTCCTGTGCCCAGATATATTTGGTCCTTGTGGAGCTCCTGTCCTCTCCAAGTCATACTAACTCCCCCTTTCTTTCATATGATTTTCCTGCATTCTGCTGAAGGTTTGATTATGAGTCTCAGTATCTGCTTTGATACATTCCAGGTAGAATCTTTCAGAGGCCCTCTGCGGCAGGCTCCTGTCCTGTTACTTCCAATGTCCATCCTATTTGTCTTTCTAAGTGAGGATTGATCATTTTACTCCAGGTCCTCTTTCTTGTTTATCTTCTCTAAGTGTACAGATTTTAGTATGTTTATCCTATCCTATAGGTCTAGCACCCACTTATAAGTGAGTATATACCATGTGTGTCTTTCTGCTTCTGGGATACCTCACTCAGGATAATCTTTTCTGGATCCTACCATTTGCCTGCAAATTTCATGATTTCCTTGTTTTTAATTGCTGAGCAGTATTCCATTGTGTAAAAGGTACCACAATTTCTGTATCCATTCCTTCGTCTATGGACATCTGGGTTGTTTCAATGTTCTGGCTATTACAAATAAAGCTGCTGCAAACATGGTTGAACAAATGTCCTTGTTGAATACTTGAGCATCAGTGGAGAGAAACTTAAATCAATCCCCCCTGAAATCAGGGACAAGGGAAGGCTTCCTACTCTCTCTGTATCTCTTCAACATAGTACTTGAAGTCCTAGCTAGAGCAATAAATCAACTAAAGGAGATCAAGGGGATACAAATCGCAAAGGAAGAGGTCAAAGTTACACTATTCGCAGATGATAGGATAGTATACATGAGCGACCCCAAAAATTCAACCAGAGAACTCCTTAAGCTGACAAATGCCTTCAGCAAAGTTTAAGGATACAAAACTAACTCAAAAAAAAAAAAAAAAAAAAAAAAAAAAAAAAAAAAAAAAAAAAAAAAAAAAAAAAAAAAAAAAAAAAAAAAAAAAAAAAGAAGCCCTCCTGTATACCAAAGAAAAAAGGGTAGAGAAAGAAATTAGGGAAACAACATCCTTCACTATAGCCACTAATAACAAAGTACCTTGGGGTGACTCTAACCCAGCAAGTGAAAGTCCTGTTTGAAAAAACAACTTCCAGTGTCTGAAGAAAGAAATTCAAGGAGTTTGTTTTCTACAGGACACATCAGTGAGCATGCAACCTAGTCTGTCTCCTTGGTTAGACTTTCTTGGAGACAACAAAAGTTTTACTCCTAAGTGCTAATGATATCAAGATGCTTTTTCCTTTGTGATAGGGTCATGTTTTCAATTCTTTTTCCAATTTTATTAACACATCTTGTGCAAGCCCCTGTAGGCACTGTGCATGCTGATTCAGTGTCTGTGAGTTCTGTGATAATATGTTCTACTGTCCTGTTGATTTACAGGGTTCCAAGATCTCAGATTCATTGTGGATCTCCATTTGTTCTCATATGCTGCAGATGAAGCTGCTTTGATGATAGGAGAGAAATCATTGATCTATAAGTACAGAAGAATGTCATTCGGGTCATTATATTACTATATTCTTTTAGTAGTCCAATAGTGTTTTCATTTTTCTTATGACCCTGGGAAATTTAGTATCAGGTTCTTTGTCACTCAAACACTGTGACATATGGGCTCCATCTCCTAGAGTGGGTCTTAAGTTATATTTTTAAAAAATGGTTGTTTATTTTCAAATGCTTTTTTCCCACCACTACACTAGCATATCTTGCAGGCCAGACACCATTGTAGATGAAAGAATTTATAGCTGCTTCAGTTGCATGCAGAGTATCTTCCCTTTACCAAATACTTTAGTTAATGGTGATTAAAGCTCTATGTTGGCACCAACTTGACTTCATGTTTGATATATTACGTAAGTATTGCCTTCATCACTGGGTCCTTCCCAGTAGTTTATGAAGAAGAACCTCTAGTCTGGCTATTAGCATAGGTATGTGGATCCCTTTTGATAACAACTCAATTACATGTATCTCATTCCCAATATAGAAATTTTTATTTGGTGATAAGAGATGTCCAGCTGGGGCTCTGTCTCTCTTCCATTATTTGGCATTTTCAATTAGATCATCTTCATATGTGTATAGATTTCAGGAGTCTATTGTGTTTGCTTCCCATACTACCCCCCAAATAGCCCTTATTTTTAGCTGATGGTCCACCTACTCCCTTCTATACCCTGTTCCCCCTCATCTCTTCTCCTTACCCTTTCCCTCTCAGTTCCGCCCCACCATCCATTCATAACTATCTATTGTATTTTCCTTTCCAAGTTAGATCTATCTTCTCTCCCTGACTCTATATCTAATCTCTGTAGTTCTAGAGATTGTGACTTTCTTATTATTGACTTAATAGATAATTTCCATATATGGGTGAATGCATATCACTCAGGATGCTTATTTTTCTAGTTCCATCCATTTACCTGAGTATTTCATGACTTCATTTCTTTAACAGTTGAAAAATGTTCCATTGTGTAAAGGTGTCACATGTACCTTATCTAGCCATCTGTTCTTGTGTGTCTAGGTTGATTCCAACTCTTGCCTATAGTGAAAAGAGCAAGAATGATCACGGTTTAGAAAGTGTCTTTTTTGGTACGATGAAACATCCTTTGGGTATATGTTCAAAAGTAGAATAACAAGATATTGAGGTAGATTTCTTCCCATATTTCTGAGGAAACCCTACATTGATTTCCATATATCATGTAAAAGTTAGAACTCCCATAGGCAACGGACGAGTGTTCTTCTAATTCCACAGTCTTACTGCAATGAGCTGTCACTTTTTTAGTGATCTTAACTTGGCTGAAGGCTGAAAAATGAAATTTCAAAGTAATTTTGATTTGTACTTCTCTGATGACTAGAAAAAATTGTACATTTCTTTAAGTGTTTCTCAGCCATATGAGTTTCCTTTTGTGAGAATTTTACATTTTAGATCAGAACCCCGTTTTTGAAAGTTGCATTGTATTCTTGATTTTATGAGTTATTCACATATTTAGATATTAGCCCTCTCTTGGATATGCAGTTATAAAAATATTCTCACATTCAGTAGTCTGTTGTATTGCCCAAATGATGGTGTCCTCTGCTGTACAGAAGCTTCTGAATCTCATGTCTTATAGTTCTTCTTATTGCCTGGGCTTTTGGTGTCTGTTCAGAAAGTCTGTTCTGTGTTTGTGAGTTGATGCTGTTCTCCATTGTCTTCTTCATCAGTTTCAGTGTATCTGCTTTTTCCTTGAGGTCGTTCAGGTGAGAGTTGGGTTACTTGAAGGATGAGGACTATAGATCTAATTAGATTCTGTACATGGAGCCAGGCCTTTTGACCAGTGTCATTTGTTTAAAATGCTGTCTTTCCTCCTGGGTGTGTTTTTGGAATCTTTGTCAAAAACGGTTACATATCTGTATGTGATTATTTCTGGCTCTTCAATTCTATGTCATTGATCAAGGTGTATATTTTAATTATTTCTGGCTTTTCCATTCTATTTAATGGATCAAGGTGTATATTTTTATAATATTGACAGTTTTTATTACATGGGTCTGAAGCACAACTCAAGATTGGGGATGGTGACTCTCCCAGCAGTTCTTTTCTTATTAAGGATTGTTTTAAGCTGGTCTGTGTGTGCGTGTGTGTGTGTGTGTTTCTATATAAAGATATATCAAGTTTTGAAAATTTGAAGGCAATTACACTGACTCTGTAGAGTGCTTTTGTTAGTATGGCTACATTTAATATTTTAATCTTACTGGTCTAAGAACATGGATATCCTCCCAACTTCTTATACATTCTTTAGTTCATTTCTTAAATGTCTTAAAATTTTTATCATCCATATCTTCATTTTCTAAGTACGTATTACCCCAAGCTATTTCATATTATTTGAAGCAAGTATTACACAAGTTTCCTTACTTTGCATAAAGGAGAACTACTAATGTGGGGGAGTTAATTTTATATCCAGCTACTTTACTGAAAATGTTTACCATGTGTAGAAGTTTTTGGTGAAATTTTAATGATCAGTTAGAGTTCTTATAATACATGCCTAAATTCAGTTTTCATATATTTTCTTGAAAAGTTTTTCATCTTTGTGCATAAGGAAAATTGTTTTCTAATTCTCTTTCTTCGTTGTGTTTTTATGTTGCAAAGGTATCTGAGTAACTCTGACATCCCAAGATAAATTGGGAAATGTTTCTTTTGTTTCTCTTTTGTGAAATAAGTTGAGGAGTACTGGTATAAATTATTCTTTGAAAATTTGGTAGAATTTTGCACTAAAACTGATAGTCTGAGCTTTTTGCATTAAGAGCTATATTTCACTATGCATAAAAGTTCTGCTTAACTTATTTATCAAAATTTTATTTAACTTCTTTAAATGGTATGTGTTAAGAATATTATTCATTTGATTTATATTTTCAGATCTGATGTAGATTTTTAAAGTACATCCTTATTATTCTTTAAATTTCCATTGTGTTTGTTGTCTTCCCTTTCACTTCTAATTTTGTTAATTTGGATCTTTTCTCTTAGCATGTTGGTTAATTTGGATAAGTTTTGTTAATCTTATTAATTTTCTTTTTTTAAGATTTATGTATCTACTATGTATACAATGCTGTGCCTGCAGGCCAGAAGAAGGCACCCGATCTCATTTTAGATGTTCTTGAGCTACCACACGTTTGCTGGGAATTGAAATCAGCCAGTACTCCTAACCTCTGAACTGTCTCTCCAGCCCTTATTAATTTTCTTAAAGAACCAATTTCTCGTCCAATTGATTATTTGATTTTGTATGTTTATTTGGTTCTATTTTGATTTCAGCACAGAATTTCATCATGTTTTCTGTTCTATTTTTTCTGGGTGTTATTTCTTCTTCTTCT
>REGO01000493.1:986397-1004202 GCA_010120015.1 Rhombomys opimus | reverse complement strand
CCCTGTACAATCCTGTACAATAACAGAGCATCTGGAGGTATCACAATCCCTGATCTCAAGCTGTATTATAGAGCAACAGTAATTAAAATTGCATGGGACTGGTATGAATACAGAATTGTGGATCAATGGAATTGATAAATATAGTAAGCAGGAGAAGAGAGTGTGGATAGGAGCCTACCACAGACAGCCTCTGAAAGACTCTACTGATTGGGGTATTCAAGCATAGGCTGAGACACATAGCCAAATTTAGGTGGAGTGCAGGGAATCTTAGGAAATAATGAGGAAATAGAAAGACCTTGGAAGGGACAGGAGCTCCAAAAGGAGACCAACAGAGCCAATAAATAAATAAATAAATAAATAAATAAATAAATAAATAAATAAAGCCTGAGCTCTGGGAGACACTATAGAGATTGTTACCCCAACCAAGGATAGTGCATGGAGAGGAACTAAAACCCTGACTCAGATGTAGCCCATAGAGTCAGTTTCCAAGGGGTTCCCCTAGTAAAAGGAGCAGGGGCTTTCTCTGGCATGAAATCAGCGGCTGGCTCTCTGATCACCTCTCTCTTTGGAGAGCAGCCTTGCAGGGCCACAGAGGAAGACAATGCAGAGCAGCCTTGCAGGGCCACAGAGGAAGACAATGCAACCAATCCTGATGAAACCTGATAGGCTAGGGTCAGATAGTACGGGAGGAGGACCACCCCTATCAGTGGACTAGGGTAGGGAAATAGGGGGAGAAGAGGTACAGAGGGTGTAATTAGGAAGAAATGAGGGAGGGGGCTACAGAAGGAATACAATTTGAATAAATTGTAATAAATGATAATGATACAAAAAGAAAAGAAAACAAAAAAAATTAACTTGTAACAATTATTCAAAGGGGCTGAAGAAAACCCCACTATATATTTGCTTACAATAGATTTTGTTGCTTCTTAACATCAGTGGTCATATAGTTTAGTATACACCTGCTGTGAGTGCCAGCTCTGCTGGATGTCGTGAATGGTAGAAAGCAACAACCTTAACATGCAGAATGCTTGGATGAGTGTTTGAGAATTTCTGGTATGAGAGATTTGTAGAAACTCTCAAATATCTATCAAATATGAGATCATGATGAGTAAAAAAATATTTTCTTTGGAAAAAAGTAACTTGTCTTTTCATAAAAAAAAACGTGAATTGAAAAATATGAGTGATATGAGTGATACCCATGAGGGGTGGTTGTTTATAAAAGTCAGGTTTCATTAGGACAGTAATCACCTTTCCAAAGCACTCCTATTCATAGGAGAACGTTCTGACCTATTGTTTCGATACATACTTGTTTTAGAAGTCTTCCTTAAGATTCATTCTGTAGTTTAAGTTTATTGACGTTTGAAAACTTAGAGAGAAAATAACAAAATGTTGAATTATCTATGGCTTTACCCAACACAGTTTTAACCTTGCAGTAATCCCTGCTCTGGGTACCTTCAGTGTCAGACATTTGTCTTGAATACAATGAATACTTAAGAGCAAACTGTTGATTTGATGAACAAATTTAGGTAATAATGATCCTCCTAATTTTATCCTTTAATTTATTCTTATTCATAATATATACATAGAATACCTAATTTAAACTATGAATGGATGTTTAAATTAGAATATAATTATGTGTTATTTTAGCTAACTGAAGAGATCCTATCAGATGACTCATATATGCAAGGACAAGATACACAAAATTAGGTTCTAACTTTGGAAAAATTTGAACTGGCCCATTTTCTTTGTATTCTTCTCCAGCTAACAGAAAGCAAATACAACATTTTCTATCATCTTTTTAATTTTTTTATGTTATACCTTCTATTTCTCAATGTGAATTATTAAAAAATATCTTGAGAGATTATGTCCTTACAATATTTATTTAAGGGCAACTCAATGTAGCAAAAGCCTTAAATGATTAATTAAATCTGTTTGTTAAGTGTACCACGGCTAGAAACATACATGCTATCCAAAGTCTTGATATCTATTTCATACTAAACCTTTTGGGAAAGAAATGTTATGATAAGTCAAAGAGATTCCATGTTGATTCTCTACAGTATTTGACAGTGGGATCCTTAAAAACTATCAAATATGAGCCATGACCCCCTTCACATGAATAATCATATCCAGAACGACCCTGTGGTTCACATGCCATTTGCCATTCTGATGGGCTACATGTGTCAGTTGCAGCGTAGCAAGTTTCATCATCACTGAACTCACCCATGACATCATGTGGTCTCCAGGCAGCAGAGCTCGGAATCTTCCTCTTCCTCCACCACCACCAGATTCTGAGCTCTGCTACCAACCCTGCCATCTAGACCAGAAGGAGGTCCTCAAAGAGGGCTCATATCATCAGAATTTCTTCTAGAAAAAGGCACGGGGACCCCTCCCCCCCATCAGTAGGCATTCTGTGAAAAACTACCTTTTCACCGCATGGGTAATCCCACAGGCCATCCACGGAGGTCATCACACATCACTGTAAAACTACCACAATAATAGGTTCCATAGAATCATAGGGTTGTGCACGTCCTTTAATGGGAGACTCAGATAGAAGATCAAGAATGATCCTGATGCACAATACAACCTATGAGGTTTTCCTCTAATAATAACTGTCAGCAGAATGAGGACAGCACTCTGGGGAAAAGCTTGACTGTTGTCTGAGTGTTTTTGGAGTTCTTTGATTTTAGAACCTTTGACACCAATAATTTGTCTTGCCAGACTTTGATGAATCTACAGTCTCAGCTGGAAAAGTCACTTCCTGATGATCTTGGTGGACCTATTTCTACACAAGTAACTATTCCCAAAGATTTGACTGGATCTATTATTGGCAAAGGTCGTCAGTTATATTAAACAAAACAGTCTTGAGCCTGGAGCATCCATCAAAATTGATGAACCTTTAGAAGGAATGGAAGATCGGATCATTACCATTATAGGGGCACAAGATCAGATACAGAACACACAGTGTTTGTTGCAGAGCACTGTGAAGCAGTATGTAAATATTGAAAGATTCTGATGAAAGATTTTTTTCGTTTTTTATTCTGTGAAACAGTATTCTGGAAAGGTTTTCTAAGACTAGCGAAGAACTGAAGGAGTCTGCATTTTTTTTTAATAGGCCTCTGTTGAAAAACCAACATTCCTCTGCTTCATAAGTGTTCTGCATTTGCTGTACACCAGAGGTAATGTTTTACCTCACAAACAAGGTTTGGGGGAAGGCATGCAAAAACTAACACTGAAATTTTGAAACAGCTGCATAGAGAGTGAATTTTATTTTTTGTTCATTTTCGGTTGTTTAAAAATCCCCCTACATGTAATTATTGTGAAAAACATAATTTATGGTCACTGTAACATTGGGAAGGTGGACAGGAAGGAAGGTATTAGTCCACATATTCTCTGGCATTTGTTCAGCATAGTCTGCAGAATGTAATGCTCTTCTGTATGAAATGTTTTATGATTTTTTAAAAAATAAATTGAGTGAATTCTAAAATGTCTATCAAATAATCACAATCACTTATTTTTCACAAACTAGAGTTTAGGTGGCATTAAGACAGCATATTCAATAAATGGTGCTGGTCTAACTGGATGTCTACATATAGAAAAATGCAAATAGATCCATACTTATCACCCTGCACAAAACTAAAGTCCAAGTGGATCAAAGACCTCAACATAAAACCAGACATACTAAACTGCTTAGAAGAAAAACTGGGGAAGAGCCTTGAACTCATTGGCACAGGAGAAAACTTCCTGAACAGAACACCAACAGCACAGGCTCTAAGAGCAGCAATCAATAAATGGAACCTCATGAAACTGAAAAGCTTCTGTAAAGCAAAGGACACTGTCGTCAGAACAAAATGACAGCCTACAGATTGGGAAAAGATCTTCACCAACCCTATATCTGACAGAGGTTTAATATCCAGTATATATAAAGAACTAATGAAGTTAAACAGCAAAAACACAAGTAATCCAATTGAAAAATGGGGTACAGAGCTAAACAGAGAATTCTCAATAGAGGAATATCAAATGGCAGAGAAACACTTAAAGAAATGCTCAACCTCATTAGCCATCAGGGAAATGCAAATCAAAATGACCCTAAGATTTCACCTTACACCCATCAGAATGGCTAAGATCAAAAACTCAAGTGACAACATATGCTGGAGAGGTTGTGGAGAAAGGGGAACCCTCCTCCACTGCTGGTGGGAATGTAAACTTGTACAACCACTCTGGAAAGCAATCTGGTGCTTTCTCAGACAATTAGGAAAAGCGCTTCCTCAAGATCCAGCTATACCACTCCTAGGCATATACCCAAAAGAGTCTCAAATACATAATAATGACATTTGCTCAACCATGTTTGTAGCAGCCTTATTTGTAATAGCCAGAAGCTGGAAACAGCCCCTCAGTGGAGGAATGGATGCACAAATTGTGGTATATCTACACTATGGAATATTACTCAGCAATACAAAACAAGGAAATCATGAAATTTGCAGGTAAATGGTAGGATCTGGAAAAGATCATCCTGAGTGAGCTATCCCAGAAACAGAAAGATGCACACGGTGTATACTCACTCATATAGACATATAATATAGGATAAACCTACTAAAATCTGTACACCTAAAGAAACTAATCAAGAGGGAGTACTCTTGCTAAAATGCTCAATTCCCATCCAGATAGGCAGAAAGAATGGACATCAGAAGAAGGAGAAAAGAGGGAAGAAGTCAGGAGCCTGACACAGAGGACCTCTGAAAGGCTATCCCTGCAGACTATCAATGCAGATGCTGAGACTTATGGGCAACCTTTGGGCAGAGTGCAGAGAATCTTAGGAAAAAGTGGGAAAAAGGAAGATCTGGAGAGGACAGAAACTCCACAAGGAGAACAACAGAACCAAAAAATCTGAGCACAGGGGTCTTTTCTGAGACTGATACTCCAACCAAGGACTATGCATAGAGATAAGGTAAGACCCTTGCACAGATGTAGCCCATTGCAGTTCAGTATCCAAGTGGGTTCCATTGTAATAGGAACAGGGACTGCCTCTGACATGAACTAATTAGCCTGCTTTTTAATTACCTCCCCCTGAGGGGGAAGCAGCCTTACCAGGCCACAGAAGAAGACAATGCAGCCACTCCCAATTAGACCTAATTGACTAGGATCAGAAGGAAGGAAAAGAAGACCTCCCCTATCAGTGGACTTGAGAGGGGCATGCATGTAGAGGGTGGAGGAAGGGAGAGATTGGGACATGAGGAAGGGAACCACAGGGAGGGATACAAAGTGAATAAAGTGTAATTACTAAATAATAAAAAATCATCCATGTATTATCTAATTATATTTGGTAGATAAAAAACATTAGTAAATTTTTAAATATCTTGCCTAAATAAAAAATTATGAAGTCACCTTGTTTTGTATGCTGTGTTTTTTACATAAAAGTGATTTTAGTGCCTCTAATTGTAATGTCCCCCAAAAAAGATCAGCTTGTGGCTTTCCTCTTTTTTCTCAGCTTTAATAATCACCTGATCACTTTGTAAAAGATTTAGTAACTTATATCACTTAGAGATGAATGAATATTTTTACATGAAAATACACAGCAGCTCAAGGACTGAAAATTGATGCTGTTTCCTTCATATTAAATATTTTCCTGCCCACCTAAGAACGTAACTTATAGACTGGAAAAATAAAAACATAATATCATTAGATATAGGCTAAATTACACACATTTATTGATACTACAAAATTTATAAAGATGTAAATAAATATAAAAAGTTTGGACATATTGATAAAGTGCTGGAATGTATCTTATGACTACATTGTTAAAATGACAGTTTTGTTTTATTAGTCAAAAAAATTAAAAATCCTTGATGAATTAGTGCCTTGAATCATTCTGTAGTATATATTAGCCAGTAGTTTTTCAAGTGTGAAATGACCTGCTTCTTATGTTGTTCCTCTAAAGTACATACATGATAAGTGTGGTCACTGCAAATACTGTGTTCAAGGAATATAGAAGGGTATCGATGTTTCCCTGAGAACCAGAATACACTCATAAAAGGCACCATTTCTTAACTCATATTTGTGTTGATGGTATGCTCTTGTGCATAGTCCATGAGGATTTCAATGTGAAGTACATCTGACTATGCTTATTATCAGGATCATGGAAATACTCCATTGATCTATGGAGGAGAGCAAAAATGCTTTGTGCACACAATGCTTTATATGTTTACTCCTTTATTAAAATTTTCTGTTACAACAAAATGGAGATGCTGAAAATAAGACTTACTCAGAGAATAATGTCTTTTCTAAAACACACATTGATAGTAAAATCATTGAGATCTTATATTTATAACATACCTTTTTACCATACTTCCTAAGGTAGGTCAAAAGAGAGAATACTAAAAATAGTTGAAGTTTATAGACTACTAATATATTTAAAATGATGTTTCATGGATTTACAATGGCAAAGTTAACTAACCCCTTGAATTTAACCAAGTCTTGCCATGTCAACTCATATATTTCTGATTTTTAAAGTTCATAAATATTTTCTAAAACTGACAGAAACAAAACAATATTTGGATGAACTGGATATTGCTTTGGCCATCTGTGTTGTATATTGCATGTGTGACTCTTCCTTTACCCAGCTTATACTTTCATAATTGGCCCTTTAATCTGAATACCAAATGATCAATGATGAATGCCAGCTGGACTAGAACAAGAATTACAAGCATATGCACTGTACCTCAGGTTATTATTGTCAAACCACTACAAAATATGCCTGCGTCTCTTGTATATAAATACACTCTGGATTCATTATAGGAGGAAATAACATGGTCTTTCATCCAAATCAGGATGACTGTGGTTGGAGTACAAATGCTACTAAGCTATATTGAGTCATTCTGAACATAGATGATACTGCTGAAGGTTGTGTGGGAACAACAGAAGCAGAACTAACAGATTCAGCAGCAAGGGAGAGGTGAACACTGTGCTGAGGATGATATTAGGTGACCAGACTCATCATAATGGCTTCATGGTTTTTTTTTTTAATGTATAAACACTACTTTGCATCAAATTTCCGACACACTTTTGATATGTGATGCGTTAATAATTGCTGGGATTCATTCTGTTTGTAGACATGTTATTGTATGGTGAAGGCTGGCTTCTCGTATATTCCAGTGTGATCTTTGAACTCCTGAGCATCTTGTTTCCAGCTCCTACATGTTCAAAAGACATTAATGGATCACTGACCTTGGCACACTTATAAAACATAATCAGTAATCACCCAAACACTAATGTTTTTTTAAAGCTACATAATCTAAATTTTTGAATGACTATGTTTTGGCCAGGAGATGAGAATGAAATAAGATTTTCTTTAAAAAAAAAATTCCTTAGGCGTTATTTTTTTCCCTCTTTTCTTAATTATTTACAGTTACCAACTACAAAGTGACAGGGAATGTAACATGTTAAACCTTTGGATAACATCTGCAGTTGGGTCTAAACTATATCCATTTCTAGTTTTTATTCACTTTTTCAGTTTACTCATCTACCCTCAGACTTAACCCACCCATATATTGCACTCTCAGAAGAATGTTTGCTCTTCCAAGCTACCTCCCACTCCCACACAGTCCGTAAGTCATCCTTCTAAAAATTAACAGTCATTAAGGTCCTACATTAGTTACTGTCTTTATGGCATTTATCATAAACATTTTACTAATATAATTACTTCTTTTTCCTGTTTGTTATAAGCAAAGAGACATCCACAGACTTGCACCTGGGTCTAGTCAGAGAGTGTTATTTAAAAATCTCAGGAAAGAGGGGAGAGATAGAAAGACCTGGAGAGGACAGGAGCTCCACAAGGAGAGCAACAGAACCAAAATATCTGGGCACAGGGGTCTTTTTCTGACCAAGGACTATTCATGGATATAACCTAGAACCCCTGCTCAGATATAGCCCATGGCAGCTCAGTCTCCAAGTGGGTGCCCTAGTAAGGGGGCCAGGGACTGTCTTTGACATGAACGCAGTGACTAGCTCTTTGACCACCTCCCCCTGATGGGTGAGCAGCCTTGACAGGCTACAGAGGAGGACAATGCAGCCAGTTCTGATGGAACCTGATATGCTAGGGTCAGATGGAAGGGGAGGAAGGACCTCCCCTATCTGTGGACTTGGAGAGGGGCGTGGCAGGAGATGAGGGTGGGAGGGTAGGGTTGGGAGGGGATGAGAGAGGAGGCTACAGCTGGGAGACAAAGTGGATAAGCTGTAATTAATATAAAAATTAATTTAAAAAATCATTGTCAAAATTAGAATACAAAGCTTGAGTCATAAAACACATTTGAAGAAATTGCTTAAACAGGATCAGATGAATGGGGGGAGGTCCCCCCTATCAGTGGACTTGGAAAGGGGCACAGTAGTGATGAGTGAGGGAGGGAGGGACTGGGAGGGAATGAGGGTTCGGGGCACGGCTGGGATACAGAATAAATAAAATGTAACTGATAAAAATAAAAATTAAAAAAAAACATTAAAAAAAAAAAGTAGGTTTTCTTAGCCTCACTATTTAAATTGATTCTTTTTATTTTGTTCCAAGGCAATTAAGTGTGTTTTCATGACTGACCATTTGGCAATTTGTGGCTCTTTCAAAAATCCAGGTGAATACAACCTTTCCCTCTCCCTGCTTTCCTCAACTGCCAGTAGTTCCTTATGTAGGGTTGAGGCCCCTCTGATTTCTTGGCCTTAGGATCTTTCTTCTATTCTGCAATGTTCCCTGATCCTTAGGTGTTGGAATCTTTTAAGATACATTCATTGAAACTTAGTTCCATAACTCTGCATTAGTACTGTTGTGGTTTAATCTTTCAAAGTTTTGTTTATTTGTAACCATTATATCATAGGTATATTAGCACAGATCTATGTAAAAGTAGCAAGAGCTGTTTCAAATAATGTGAATGTAACAAGCATTGCTGATGATTTATTAAATACAATAATATAAATACTTTAAAGGTAGTAATTTAAGTATACTAGGCTCTATACAGCAAAGTCATGTCTCATATAACATGGTCTCTCCCTCAGTAACCAGCACAAGATTTCCAGAAAATAGAAGTGTTACTGAGAAGACAGTTTATGAAGCAGGTTTTCTGTTCTCCTCCTAATAATTTTTTCAGAATAATTGTTTGTTTGGATAAGGGAACATTAGTACACTGGAGAAATTTTTGGTTAATATTTTATAATAAAATATACAGCAATTGTTTTCTAGAAGATATCCTTTTCTCAATTATTCCTTGAATACACAAAAATATTAAAACTTTAAAATAATTTTGCATATTTTAATCATTTTTGAGAATTTAATATGTCTCTATCACAGTCATCTTACAAATCCTCTCCCAACAGTTTCCACATCCATTGCCTCCTTCTTAGGAGAGAAAATAGTTTTTTAGAGGAGACTGTCAATTAATCAAGGCAAATTGAGCTTGGCTTTGGAAAGGTATTCTTCAGAAAAGCAATGTTCCCAACCAGTCTTTACTCTTGGCAAACCTCTACTTTTTCCTCCATATATGATGTTGATAGAGAAAGAGTGAGGACTAAGGAGCTCTCCTTTTTCAGAAAACTTCTTTTACTTTGTATGTAGCAAGTGTTTTTGTTTGTATCAGTTTGCTGGGAAGTTTTCCTCTATCTTTTCCCTGAAGTTAGTCCTCTCTTTTATGAGAATTTGAATGGCAGTATACGTCACACACACCTTATTGTCTAAAACCATCATTGTTCTGCTTTTGCATATTCTAGCTTTGTGTAGCAGCTGCTTAAACAGAGCTGAACATACAAGAAGAAAAGAAAAAGGGCCCCCCTTGTTTATAACTTGTATCTTGTCCTTGAGACACAGTCATTTGCTCCGTGTTTTAATAAATGCTGAAAGTGCAGCCACATCTCAAAGCTATTCTGCAGTCCCACCCATCTTGCTGGGTTCCCTAGTATAAATGAAAGAGAATTCTCTTTCTGAAAAAATGACGTGCTCAAAAATGAAAGCTGCTGCTTCACCAACATCATCAGATTTCTCTCTGAACCATGTGGGAGCTAGTGGCTCTTCAGCTTCTTCTTCAGGAGATAAAATGCAATCAACACTGACTTCTTTGTAATAATAACCCCCCCCCCCTTTTTTTCCTATCAAAGTGATCTTTTTTTTTTTTTAAACATTTTTCTTTGTAGTTTAGGCTAGGAGAACATTCAGTCAGTATTGACAGCATTCTCCAAATATCCATTGCTTTCCAAAAGTGCTATTTCTTTCTGACCATCATCAGCTATTCTTACGGTACCAATAATATGTGCACAAAATACAGTTTTTGAAATCTTTTGAAGTGTGTATTTGTTGTTATAAAAAATGAAAATACCAACCGCTTTATTTTACCAATGAAGACTCAGTATCCAGGTGCTGGGTGAAAACTTGCTAGCTCAGAGAGGCAGAGGAAGCACCCAGCTGATCCTCCTACTCAGTTCACATCTCAAAAGTAAAAGGCCAAAAGCCCAAAGCTTGCTAGCTCAGCTGACAGCCTAGGAGGAAATGGTGTCTGAGCTCAGCCAACAACCCGGGAAGAAAAAGTCAAAAGCTCAAGGCCAAAGAGCTGAAGAGTCCAAGAGCTAGAGCGGTAAAGGCCCTTCTTCTCCATGCTGTCTTAAATATTTTTCTCTCAAAATCTCTTCTTTCTGTTAATCTCTGTCAGCTGGTTACTTGATTATCCTCTTGACCTAGGGTTAACTTTATTAAATCCTTTGTACAGAAAAACCATAGGATTAAAGGCCTGTGTTAGGGCTGAACCACACCAGAATGACCTGTTTACTATAAACAGAAATTTCATGGATTAGTGGTGTGTGTTTGGTCTAAACAACAACAAACAAAAGTTTTACAGTTCACAATCTCGGGATCACAATGAGATCAAATATTCTGAAACGTATTCTATCATATTCTTTAACAATATGTACTATGTACTGGACTGAGCAGTACTTCTCAATAATTTTCTTTTTATTGAACTTTAACCCAAGTGTGTATTAATAGCCCTATAAACTCACATATTGTAAGCAAAATTGTGGAATATAATGTACATATATTTAATAAATAACTAGGATGTGAATAAATGTTGAGTAAGTGATATATAGGAAGAAGTTATTGTGAAACTTATTTTAATAAAAATATAATTTAGAAGGAAACAAATTTAGGAAAAATTCTATGGCATATAATTTTTTAACTATATGCATTAAAAGTACTGTGTTTGTGGGTAACTTATTTTCACATAAAATGTAAGTATTTTGCATTATTTATGAAGTAGGAACTAAATTCTCAAGTGATATATTCCCAATATTTGCCAAGTATCAGGCTTCTGAAGCCACTTGAAATTCTTTCATTTCAGACCATATGACAGACCATATATATATATGACGTTTATTAAAAATATTCATATGTTTACCACAGGAAAGTTTATTTATTTATTTATTTTAAATTACATCCACTGTTTTGTTTGTCTGTATGAAGTACAATACAGCATACAAAGTTATACATATCACATGATTAGAATTACTAAGCGGAGCATGCAGATATAGAAAATATGTTGACACATGAGGCGTAAAGGAACAACCCAGAAAAGAAATGAAGTAAGTAAGAGTAATATTACTAGGGACTAACACAAAGCAACTATGGATGACCAGCTTTTTCTTCTTTACACTCTATTACATATAGACTTATTACCTTTATTATTAGAAAGAAAGCTTAGTGTTTAACATCATTTGTGCACTCCATCTCCAGCACTGTAAGAACACAAAATGTAAACTGAGCGCAACCGAGTGTGTTCAGATAAACCTTCAGTGGCAGCACTTTGAAGAAGATGCAGACAGATCTTTGTGAGTTTGAGATCAGCATGGTCTACACAGAGAATTACAGAATAGCCAGGAATACATACTAAGGCATTATGACAGACCATCTTAAAGACAGCTGATAATAAATGTAACAAACAAAGATCTAAGGAAAATGCTCCAGTCAAGTTGACATATTTGTTATTATTATGCTTCTTATAGTTTTATTTGATTAGGGACATTAATTATATTATCTATGATATATATTACTTATTTATATGCAATTATTTTCTTTACTATTTCTTTTATTTTGCTAATATGTTGTAATGATATCATTTACCTGTTTTCTTTCTTCCCTCTAAACCTATCATATATACCTCCTTGCTTTCTTTCAAACCATGGTCTCTTTATTCATTAATTTTTGTCACATATAGTATATATATTTACACATAAATTTCTAAATATATAAATACACTCTGTACAGCTTATATAATGTTACATATGTACACATATGTTTCTTGGACTGATAATTTGATATTGAATAATCAGTGGGGCAAAACATTTCTTTTCCTTTCAGCATTATTATTTTTTATTTAATTTATTTTTATATTAATTACAGTTTATTCACTTTGTATCCCAGCTGTAGCCTCCTCCCTCATTCCCTCCAATCCCACCGTCTCTCCCTCATCTCCTCCCATTCTCTTCTCCAAGCCCACTGATAGGGGAGGACCTCCTCCCCTTCCATCTGACCTAGGTTATCAGTTTTCATCAGGACTGGCTGCATTGTCCTCCTCTGTCAACATTTCTTCATTGTCTGTAAATATTTGTTTAGAGTTTAAGCTGTGTGTGCTTTCCCCTATAGACTTTAGCATTCGTATTATTGTTATCTTTGTTTTGTTTTTGTTTTTGATTAGGGTGTTGTTGTTGTTTTTCTTTGTTTGTTTGTTTTGTTTTGTTGTTATTGTTTCCAAGACTGGGTTTTGTTTCATAGCCCTGTCTATCCTGGACTCACTTTTTAGACCATGCTGGCCTGGAACTTTTGGTGATCAGAGTGCTGGAATTACAGGCACTGCACCAGGCTAGTGTCATCTTCGTTTAGGTTGTGTTTTGGGAGTCATGTTGAAACTTTCTAGATATGATGCCATGAAGGACAAAAAAATCTTCATTTTCCTTTAAGTGTAACTTTCTTAAAAAAATATGTTCCATGAAGTAGTTTTAAAATATACTTACCCCCCACCCCCTCGAGGGGAGGAGAAGTCCTGTTAGGCCACAGAGGAGGACTTTGCAGCCAGCCCTGAAGATACCTGATAAAACAGCGTCAAATGAAAGGGGAGGAGGTCCTCACCTATCAGTGGACTTGGAAAGGGGCAGGGAGGAGACCAGGGAGGGAGTGTGGGGTTGGGGAGGGAATGAGGGAGCGGGATACAGAGTTAACAAAATGTAACTAAAAAGAAAAATAAAATAAAATAAATAAATAAATAAATAAATAAATAAAAATACAAAAAGAAGAGTTCTTTGGTTAAGTGAGTTGGGGGACAACATTATCAAAAACAAAACAAAAGTATCTTTTATCTTTCTTTTTTTGTTTTTTGTTTTTTTTTATTTTTATCAGTTACATTTTATTAATTCTGTATCCTAGCCGTGCCTTTTATCTTTCCAACAGAATTTTTGAAGTACTAGAAGCATGAATGCTTTTCTTTGTTGCTTCAAAACTTAAATAGATGATTGTTCAGATCCCAACTTGGTTGACATTCCCTAACATGATCCTGAGGTTTAAAAAAATGAATTCTCAGGATGTGGTATTTCACTAGTATAGAAAGCAACATGCCTATGAAGGAAACTCACACAACCTTAAGTGTGGAGCAAATAGCCCCCGAGAATTAAGTTAGTGGACTCAGGGACAGATCTGAATATCATTTAGTATAATCTTAACACAAGGGCAGGGAAACAGGAGGTTATCTCAGTATAACAATATCTCATCCATCATCAGTAGAAGCTCCTTTGGGGAGAGTATTATTAAATCAGCATTCTTGAAAAAGAATAAAACATATTCTCGTGATCAGAATTTGGCATTTGGTTCCCATGAGCAAAATTCACCACACAGATGATTTTGGTGCAGCTCCTGTGTCTTTGTCTGTTGCACCTGTCCTCAACCTCTTCCATTCAATCCACAATCAGACAGATACTCTGAGATTATCCGACATCATTCACAAATACAAGGTACCAGGGAAAATTGGCAGGATATTTCTCAGAGGAAAAATGTTTGTCTTTCTACACATTTAAGCATAGGCTCTGGAAAAATAGAATATAATAATGAGATATTGTCTCATTATTATTATTATTATATGATATCTTCTTAAGGAAAAATCATGCAGATTCTGTAAGTTCTCTGACATTCTTTACTCATTTGTTTAATTCTCATTTCTTATCATTTCAAATTATATTTTTCTGAAATTGCTCATGATGTACTTGATCTAGAAAACTTAAAGGAGGGTCAAACACGACATTTCAAGAAATGTATACATGTCAATTCATGATTGAAAACTCGAATTTTGATGGTTACATTCTATCTTGTCTCTAAATCGTGGTTTACAGTTTAGAAACAAGGGCATGTTGGTGAACCTGAGGCTTAGCAAGACATGTCATTTACAACTCAATGTCACTCATTTTAGGGACTTCAATCTAACTAGTGGTTCTAATATGGTTAGTATCTCAAACTTAATGCTAATTACTTGCCTTCTCTGTGTCCTTAATGAGTTCATTCTTATAGAATCCTGTAATTTTTCCTTTAAGTTTCACAGCCTCTTCAGGTCTGCAAGCATTCGTAATTTTACTCTGTGTTTATAATATCTACTACAGAATTTAGTATATTATTAAGCGACATACATTTAATAAAGAGTAATGACCTACATCAGCTTCAAAATGGCATATAAATGTCAAATGGATTGCTCAAAGGCTAAGAATCAATAAAGGTTATTTACAAAAGTTTACTACAGGTGCCTTTTCTTTTTTTTTTTTATTTTAGGTCCTAAACAGTGGCCAGTTATTAGAACATAGTCTCATGGTAAAATAACAATGCTCTCACTGGCCTTTCAGATTATAAAGGACAAATAATAAAAAGCAGATTGGAAATATAAAGCATTTCTTAAAATCTTTCCAAACTACAACTTTCTAATAAATAGCTGTTTTGCCCTTTTGATGAATGTGAAGATGAAGTAACAGGCTTGCATTCCCATAGTTCTAGCCAGTTAATGGAACATCCCACTAGATAAAGTGCTTTTGACAGTCCGTGCAGTGCTCTGTTTATGAATCAATACTATTCCTTAATTTTGTAATTTCCAGTTTATTCTCTGTAGACAAATATGTATTTGACTTTGCAGCATCAGATGTTTTCTCTTCTGAGTGCTCTTTTGCTATCAAAGTTCATCAAGTCACTGACCAAATACATCTTGTCATCTGAGCATTCTCAGAATAATTTCAAGTGGGAGAGTATTACATTGATTTCAGCATTTATTCTATACAGAAATTGGGAGTTTTAACATAATGCATCTGGCAAAATATCCTCAGAGGAAAGAAACTAAAATAAGAGTTTCCTCAAAGTAATTCATAGGGTTTGGTCTGATACATGTTGAAAAACTCAAGAAAGGTATAGGCTTGATCAACTAATAACTAAGGGATATTTACAATTATCAGATCTGTTATATCTTCTATGTAGTTTATTTAAACAATCTAAAATTTACAATGGTGGGAAAATTATAAGCTTTCTTGTGTTTACATATTTAGAAAAATACAAGTATCTTTTAAAATTTGAAAGTTCCATGTAACTAAAACTAAACTTATTTACAATATTGATTTTGGTTTTGAAGTTGTATTAAAATCAGTCACTTTTTTCAAGGCTGGAGAAGGCATGTTATGCTGTGCAATGTTCAGTTGATATCTATGGGAAGCCTACTCTTTTCTGAAAAGAAACTGAAGAGCAGTGGATCTGGGTGAGAGGGGAGATGTATTTTATAAGAGAAGAATAAAGAAAAAAAAGAAAATAAGTTAAAAAAAAAAGAATAGTCACTTATCCAAGTGGTACATGATAAAGCTTGCCAAAAACATCTCAAGAATCTTTGATGAGAATTTTGTTATTTTTTGGTAATTTTGGCAGAGCTTTATTATCCTTGTAAGATATTTTTGTCTATTATTTATCATGTTGACTTAAAATCAAACTGAAGAAAAAATCATATATTTTCCTAATTTGACCCTCAAATTACTATTGATCATCTAATAACTGTCAGCTCAATTAATTCCTTGCAACCAGTCTTTCCATGTGCATTACAGAGAACATGTATGTACTCCCATTCACATCACAGTCCTTCAGAAAATTCAAAGCGACCATATTTCCCCTAAAACTTTTGTTGCATTTTAAACATACGATTTCTTCATCTTAACTTTGTGTTTTCCTATATAGACATTGTCTTTATTGATTCAGTAAGCAGATAAGTACCCAAGGGAATACTGAATGTGTTCTGACATGCTAAAATAACTAACTAGATAGATAGATAAATAGATAAATCTCCATCGTGAAAGTGATCTCACTAATAGGAATATAGTAAGTTTATTTTCCTTTGTATCATTGAACTCCTCTGTATAAGCACAAACTAACTTAAACACTTTTGATAGATATACCAAATTTAACAAAGGATGCATCATTATCAATTTAGATAAGTTTATACAATTTTTTCTATTGTGTAATAATGAACATGCCCTCATGTGCTTGTTCATATTCCTCATACAACAAATTAATTATGGTTAGGTTTAAAACCCATTTTTTATCCCAAAGTTTGGGTCATTAATCTATGTATTGTTTCTTGAATCTGTGCCACAACAAAGACACACAACATATATACCTACTTTGATTACCTCATAATGAAGAATCTACTATTACTATCACTAATAATAGCCAGGAAATTTAATTTATAGACATATTTTAACTTTCCTTTGAGGTATTAACATAAATAAAAATACATTACTTAAAGGTATACATTCTAATAAAGAGACACATATTTCTATTTTATTAAATTTTTATTTTTATATCAATTACATTTTTTAATTATTTTATTTTATTAATTATAGTTTATTTATTTTGTATCCTAGCTGTAGTCCCCTTCCCCATCCCCTCCCAATCCCATCCTCCCACCCTCTTCTCCTCTTACGTCCCTCCCCTAGTCCAATGATAGGGGAGGTCTTCCTCCCCTTCTATCTGACCCTAGTCTATCAGGTCTCATCAGGACTGGCTTCTTTGTCTTCTTCTGTGGACTGGTAAGGATGCTTCCTCTTCAGGTGGAGGTAATGAAACAGCCAGCCAATGAGTTCATGTCAGACATATTACCTGTTCTTATTATTGGGGAGTCCTTTTGGACAATGAGCTGCCATGGGCTACTTCTGTGCAGGGGTTCTAACTTATCTCCAAGCATCGTCCTTGTTTGGAATATCAGTCTCAGAAAAGAATCCTGTGCCCAAATTTTTTGGTTCTTTTGCTCTCCTTGCAGAGCTTCTGTTCCCTTCACGTCTTTCTATTTCCCCCTTCTTTCATAAGATTCCTTGCACTCTGCAAAAAGTTTGGCTATGAATCTCAGCATATGTTTTAATACCCTGCTAGGTAGAGTCTTTCAGAGGCCCGATGTGATAGGCTTCTGTCCTTTTTCCTGTTTTCTCCCTCTTCTGATGTCCATCTCCTCTGCTTTCTGAATGAAGATTGGAGCATTTTACTGGGTAGTCCTTCTTGATTAGCTTTCTTAAGAGTACAGATTTTAGTATGATTATCCTATATTACATGTCTAATATCCACTTATAAGTGAGTATATACCATGTGTGTCTTTCTGTTTCTGGGACACCTCACTCAGGATGATCATTTCTAGATCCCACCATATGCCTGCAAATTTCATGATAAAAACAAATTTCTTTATTTTTAATTGCTGAGTACTATTCCACTCAAGTGACAACACATGCTGGAGAGGATGT
>REGO01000493.1:956147-968500 GCA_010120015.1 Rhombomys opimus | reverse complement strand
CCCCAATAAGCCCTTCCCTCCTCCCCTCCTGGCCCCACCCTCACTCCCACTTCTCGCTTGCCCCTCCCAAGTCCACTGATAGGGGAGGTCCTCCTCTCCTTCCTTCTGAGATACTTAGCTTCTTTGAGTGTGTGGATTATAGTATGGTTATCCTGTATTATATGGCTAATGTCTACTATTTGGATAATACCATGTATGTGTTTCTGGGCCTGGGTTACCTCACTCAGTATGAGCTTTTCTAGTTATATCCACTCACCTGCAAATTGCCTGATTTCCTTGGGTTTAATATCTAAGTAGTATTCTATTGTCTAAATGTTCCACATTTGGGAAAGAAGATGCAAGGGAAAACTGGAAAAGGAGACCCAGATATTTGAGGTTTTAGAATGTATCACTTATATTTTCCCATAGAAACAGACTTTATGTAGTAAGAGTCCTTTGGTTGAATTGGCTGAGTGGGTCACAGAGTTGGAGTTATCCTAAAATCATCTGTCTTCCAACTGGAGGCCCAGGAAATCTGTCCACATAGTTCAAACAATTTCCAATTCCAAAGGTGAGAACCTGTGGTATGAATCCCTGTTCAGACAAAGTCATGAGAACCAGTACCTCTGCTGTGAGTGCTAGAGAAGACAGATGTGGGAACTCAAGCCTGAAGAGCAACTTTTTCTCTCCTTTCCTTGTTGTTCTCCCCAGGCTTGGGTGGAATAGATGATGCCATCAAATCCATGTTGATGGGAATGTGATCATCATTGTCTACTAGTTCATGTGAACATCTTTCTAGATAAATCCTCACATTCATACAAAAAAAATGGTGTACTACCTGAGAACAAAATTAGTCATCGCACAGTTCTTAACTGGAATCTGTACACATACTTTAAAAATTATATTTAAGATATAGAATATTTAATAAAATATATATGATTAAGTAATTACTAATCCCAGAACTGAAAATGTTATATAATTTGAGTAAAAATAGCTAGATTCAGGCCTGAAGAGATGCGTTGGTGATTAAGAGAGCATACTATGCTCACAAAGGATTTAGGCTCAACTTTCATGTTGGACAGATCACACCTGATTGTAAATCCAACTGCAGAGATACCAGAAGTCTGTATCCTTTTGGGCACCAGTACTCATGTATGCACATCTCCACACAGACATATATACATGTGCATAACTGAAATAGGAAAATAAATCTTAACAGGAAATAAATGTTAACAGGAAATTCTGTAAGGCAGCAAGACTTTTGGCATGAGGTCGTGGGGCATGGTGAAAATACTTTGCACTCCCTTGGAGAAAACAAATTTTTGCCTCTTCCAACCACTACTAATAGTAAATAACTCCTTGCTTATGTGTGCGACTTATTACCTATTTCCACTTTTCCATAGTGATATCTTATCTGGCTTGAACTTGTGCTGATGTTGTGTGCACTGTTCCAGGCTTCATGAGTTCAAATCTACACCATCCCTGTTGTGTCCTGAAAACACTGTTTCTTTGGAGTTGTCCTTCACCTCTACATGTTAAACCAACACACCTCCTCTTTGTATATGATTCTGAGCTTTGAGGGGAGAGATTTGCTGTAGATGTCATCTAGAATTTTAAATTTAATGGAGATTGTGTAGATTAAACTGGCCTGTAGACTTATGTTCTTTCAAGTTCACTATGACTTCTTTTCAGGCTGTATTCTGGAAATGTGAAATAAGATAATGCTTTTTGGTTTTGATTTTGTTTGTTTGTTTTTAAACCCATGTTGCCTTTGTCATGGCACTTTACCATAGCAACCAAAAGGGGCAAAAATGTAACAATCACGATATAATAACCTCTAATAAGCAAAGAACTAACTTGATTTAACTCATTGCTATGATCTCCTTCATATTAATGGGGAAACAAGCTTTAGGAGTAAAAAGAGAACTAGTTCATGCCTTTTAGTGGATCCCTAGGGTTAAAGATTCATGAGAAATAAGGTAACAGAATTAGAAACATCCTTATGGTACTTGAGAAACTTTCTACCCTTAACCAACCCCAATTCATTAATGGTAATTTTGCTCACCAGAGCGTCACATTCCCGGTGCTTTGCACTTCCAGTATAGGCATTCCTTCTGGCATGGTATGAATCAGCTCTTGGGAACTGCCAGCTTCAATGAACCACAATATATCTACTTCTTGAAATATCAGAAAGATTTGGGAAGGGAACATTTGAGGCCATTGTTTAAACTAGTTTTTCAAGAGCTAGGACATTGAAATAAGTAAAATTAAGGACTCTATTTTAATATGTATGATTCTTTTGTGACTATCCTGAGTTATTTATATATAGTTTGTGCCTTCCATATCCTCAAAAGAACATATGGAAAATCATCTGCTAATTTTGAAAATATATGATGCTCATGAGTGAAAAATAACAAAATAAATTTGTGGATCATGAGCAAAACTTCAAAACAACATGTACAGATAAAAATATGTGTATAATTACAACAAAAATAACTTTGGAAACCATTAGATATTTAGAATATAATGACCATTTTTTTCTTCTTTCTTTTCCATTATCACTGTGTAATAACTGAAGGTATCTTACTATAACACCTTTTAATAAAACTGACTTTTTAATTCACCAACCTTTTATTTTATTACATTTTCCATAGTGTGAAGCATCACTGTCAGCCCTAAATAATTTTATGAAAATTGTATCTCACAACTATTTACTTTCCTAATATTAACTAAAATAAGATGTCAAGATTCATTACTGTAATCCTTAATGCACTTCTGCACTCTAGTGCTTAATATTATTTATAAATGGAACTCTAGGAAACTATCGTTTAGAAGATAAAATCAACTATGGGCAACTTCAAGTACAGATTATGTGTTTAAAGTTCATCTGATCACAATGACCGAACTTATATATCAAAAACATATAAAAAGATAATAGATTCATAAATAATGTATTTGGAATATGATATTAAGCAATGATATTATTGATTAATTAATATAATACTCTGTAAATTAAATGATTTTCTTTGAAATAGTTATTTTTATAACAGTAATATCAAATAATTTTCTTATTTTTTATTATCATATTCAAATGTTACTTCTGGTTCTCTGATGTCCCAGTCAACAAAAAGATCATGAAAATGAACCCTATGTTATTTTCCAAAACTTTACAGAAATAGTGAAGCAAAAGAAAAGTAAAATGAGCAAATCTTCAAGTGTTATACACTGTTCTCTTCTCTAAACTTCCCAGCCTATATCTCCATGGAGATTTTAATTTGTTCCAAAATTATTAGCATAAGTCTAGCCCCACTGCACTAATATAAGATTTTAGTTCATAGTTATAAAATTGGACTGTGTGACTCTGGATGTATAGTTCTTGTGTCCAACAAATCTACAAGTTTCAGTAGAGAATTTAAAGATTATGTCAAGAATAACAACAAATCTATTTATAATTTTAGGTGATTTCTTTTGGTCAATGTTCAGTCCTAATAACAAACCAAATCATAAGAGCCTTCATTCATCTCTATAAAGCTTTGTGCTTGCCTATTTGCAGTATGGAATTAAATTTCTGATAATGTTAATTGGGTGTATTTTTAATAACAACTTTTATGATAGGTCTAAATATATGTGAGGCATTTACATTAGGGTAGCAGACATTCTGGAAATTGTTAGACAAACAGTAGATACTCTTAGTATCATAAGTCACAGAGGTTTTTTTAATATTTTTTATTTTTAAATAATTGTATCCCAGATGTAGCCCTCTTCCTCTTTCTCTCCCAATCCTCCCTCCCCTCACTCATCTCCTCCCTGCCCCCTTCCAAGTCCACTGAGAGTCCTCCTCTCCTTCCATCTGGCCCTAGCTTATCAGGTATCTTCAGGATGGTTGCAATGTTTTTATCTGTGGCCTAGCAAGGCTGCTCCTCCCTCTGGGGTGGAGGGAGGAAGCTTAATGAGCCAGACATGAAGTTCATGTCAGAAACAATCCCTGTCCCCCTTACTATCTGACCACCATGGACTAAGTCACAGAATTTCAAAAAAAATTATTTTATTTTTATAAATTACAATTTATGCACTTTGTATCCCAGCTGTAGCTCTCTCCCCTATCCCCTCCCAATACTACCCTCCCTCCCACTTCTTCTCCTATGCCCCTCCCCCAGCCTCCCCTTCCATCTGACCCTAGTCTATCAGGTCTCATCAAGACTGGCTTCATTGTTTTCCTCTGTGAAGTGGCAAGGCTGCTTCACCATCCGGTGGAGGTGATCAAAGGGCCAGCCCATGAGTAAAATCTGTACACCTCAGGAAGCTAATCAAGAAGGAGAACCCTTGGTAAGATGATCAATTGTCATTCAGAAAGTCTTTGTCTGGGCTTCTTAGAAAAGGTCATCCTCGGTGAGGTGTCCCAGAAGCAGAAAGACACACATAGGCTCTTTTCTGAGATGATACTCCAAACAAGGACAATGAATGGATATAACCTAGAACCCCTGCACAGAAGTAAGTAGCCCATGGCAGCTCAGTGTCCAAGAGGGTACCCCAGAAATGGGAACAGGGTGGTTTTTATTTTTTTAATAAAATGCATTAAGTGATGGATGTCACTGTCAGATGATAGAAAGGTTTTATATAGTAGTTTCCAAAGTACATAAAATTACATGATCCAGAATTGCTCTTGCATTGCTGATTAGTAATCATACTAAGAAATATACTACTTTTTTTGTCACAGAGTGGCTTAAGGTACAGGGCAGAAGATGAAAGTCTGTATCCAGAGTTTAAACATTAGGTTTTGGCTTGCTCCCTCATAACCCCTATTAAATGAAACTTTCCAATTTCTACCTTGGTTTCACTAACATGTAGCAGAAATTAAAGCAAATTTAAATTGAACCAATCTCAACTGCTCAAGAATTGAACCAATACAAATAAATACACATGTGCTAGACATATGCACATACTTTCAAAAATGTAATTTAAATAGCAATTGGTTCAAATTTAAGGTTTATTTTCCTTGCAAGTACTTAAAAATGAAACATTGTAAGTGAACTGCCTAACGATATAAACAGGTGCTGATACCAACATGAAAGGGAAAATGTGACTACTTGCCATCAAAGAAGCACACACCTTTGTCAGTTCCCTGAAATTCATTATTGATTGACACTGATCAAGGGAGCTGTTGTGAAGAATAACCGACTCCCATCCTTGAGGAATGGCAATCCTCTTGCTCCAGGAACTGCCACTTCTGATTTGAGTGTGATGATGTTTCTTTTATTAAACGTAGACACTGTTCATTTCAGGTTATATTGAGAAGCCAGACTAAGGTAGGTTGGCCCTGCTGAGGACATCGGGGTCCTGTCCCTATCATACTCAAGTTTACAGGCAAGCCTGCCTGAGAACAAGCTATGAAGCCAGCTACCTTTGAAAATGCAACTGTTCATTTTCTTGTGTTCATATACATAATGCATTTGTTTTTCTCGGTTTGCTTTCATAACATAGCATTTTCTCCCTGCTTTCTGCTTTGAGCCTGCCGTGACTTTTAGAGTGACAGCTCTTGGCAGTTTACATTAGCATCATTAGGAGCCTGATGATGTGATTTCTCACTGGGAGACTGTCAAGGTTTTATTCTCACTGCAGTTTCAACTTCCATGATTTGTGCAGATCTGTCATCAGCAGAAAGGCATCACTGTGAAAGACACAAACAAAGAAAAGCCTTCAAACCGAAACAAGATGCCATGGAAAGGACTCTCTATTACTGCCCTGACCCAAATAAGAACACAGGATAATTTTCAACATAAAATTATTTTAATAGAAATTAATATTTGAAACACTTCTTAACATTCAGATACCACATTTAATATGTTATGTTTCATATAATTAACTATGACATAAATTTTAATACAATTCGTATTACAAAATGGATGGAAAATAAAGGTCACTTACAAATTAGTGGAAACCTTGAACAGTAAAATATTTGTGTGCCAAAATATCTTTTTCTTTCCATAACATTAATCCCTGTGATTTTTCCTAAGGGATAAAGGCACATGCACTTCTAAATGATAATGTTCTCTAATGGTTCCTATGTAACAAGTTTTTATTAGGCTTTGAAAAAATGAAGACCGGGGGCTGAGGAGGTGGCTCAGCGGTTAAGAGCACTGGCTGCTCTTCCAAAGGTCCTGAGTTCAATTCCCAGCAACCACATGGTGGCTCACAACCATCTATAATGAGATCTGGTGCCCCCTACTGGTGTGCAGGTGTACATGCAGGCAGAATACTGTACACATAATAAATAAATCTAAAAAAAAGAAAAGAAAAAATGAAGACCTATTAGTATATACGTAATTATCATTTATGACGGGTATGATATTGCTTTGAATTGTTTTGAAAACCTTTGGTATTTTTCAATACTTTTTAACCATTGTAGAATCCCACATACATGTATAAGTGAATCATATAATAAGTGCAGGAGCTTGGGAGATAGCAAGTGTTGACAAAACTGGATGTAAATCTGTATGAAACTTTGTTTCAAACTCATACGTAGATTAATATGTTTCTGATGTCATAAATTTACATTGATGTTTTATGAAATAGTATATGTACAAACTCCCTGAAATGGGAAAAATATCCTAATTGAAATATTATTTTCATGACTTTGAAGCTTTCTAAAGTCCTTAGTACATTGGTTTTCTCTTTCTTGGATGTCTAGTATGTTGTTCTACATTTATTAGAGTTTTATATTCACCTTGTCATACACCTTATCATTTTCCAGGCTTTAATTCTACAGGTTTCATTTTCAGTGAAGAAAAAATAATTATCGTAGGAATGTTCTGTTTTCTAGATATCTGTACAGTTTAACATGACATAAATTCTTCAGTAAGTTTGAACCTACAAAGAACATTTTTAAAGTAAAAAATACAATAAAGGTGTGAAGGTGAATTATTTTTTAACATAGCTTCTTTTACAAGGAAAAAGTTCTGTAAATGTATAAAATATGAGAGATGAAATATATTACAGATGCTGCTCTGTTAAAAGTAATATCTGGGATTCACTTTAGATCAATAAAGGCTGAAAACCTTTCTTTCATGTTCATGACTAGTCAAAAGGTTATTGTGGAATTCAAATGCTGGTTACTGTATCACCCATATCTGGTTACAGGCATTGTTCTGAGAATCTTCTGTCTTAATGTTATATAAACTTTGCTCCCCAATGGTCCCCTGCTGTACCAATAAAGCAACTTACAGCCAGTCACTGAGCAGGGGAGAATATAGGGCTGGACATTCTGCCAGTCAGGGGAGGAGGAGTTAGACAAGAAAGTAGGGGATTGAATGAGGGGAGTCAGAGAAGGGAAAGGTCAGGAAAGACAAGGAGGAACAAGAAAGCCACAAAGTGGAGCCATTCTGCGATGGATGCTAGGCAGAAACCAAATTAGCTTAAAGGGTTAAGACTAGAATAATATCTGCTCAATTATTGTGCTGTAAAGCCTATTATTGAACAAATATAAGAGTCTCAATTATTTATATGATAGCTGGGATAAGAGTAAGACTAAGATAAGTAAACACAGGTATATGAAAATAATTGTAACTTTCAAGTATAAAAATAGAACAAAAAGATTCACAGATATTGTTTGAATAATTGTTTACATAAATTAATATAAGCATTTCATTTTAAATTTGATATTGTTATTTTTAATTATATGTAATCTGTGGTTTTATGTGTAAGTACGTACATGTGAAGAGGTCAAGTGCATTGATTCTACCAGAAGGTAGAATTATTGGTGAGTTTGAGACCAGGTATGTCAGAACTGAGAATCAAAATTAAGTACTCTGGGAGAACAACACCAGCTTTCAATGGCTAAGCCATCTTGCCAGCCCAATATCAGCATTTCTTTAGGAATGGAATCTTAACTGTACAAATTTCCTTATTGTTTGCTTGAGCATATTTTTGATATATGCCTAGGAGTGGTATAGCTGCATCTTGAGGAAGCGCTATTCCTAATTGTCTGAGAAAGCTCCAGATTGATTTCCAAAGTAGTTGTACAACTTTACATTCCCTCCAGCTAAGGAGGAGGGTTCGCCTTTCTCCACATCCTCTCCAGTATGTGTTGTCACTTGAGTTTTTGATCTTAACCATTCTGATGGGTGTAAGGTGAAATCTCAGGGTCATTTTGATTTGCATCTGTCTGATGGCTAAGGATGTTGAGTATCTCTTTAAGTGTTTTTCTGCCTTTCTATAATCCTCTACAGAGAATTCTCTGCTTAGCTCCGTACCTGATTTTTTAATTGGATTGCTTTTTAACTTCTTTAGTTCTTTATATATTCTGGATATTAGCCCTCTGTCAGATAGGAAAGGGTGAAGATCCTTTCCCAGTCTGTAGACTGTTGTTTTGTTCTGAGGACAGTGTCTTTTGTTTTACAGAGGCTATTTAGTTTCATGAGGTCCCATTTACTGATAGTTGATCTTAGCTCATAGCAAGTTTATTCGTAATAGCCAGAACCTGGAAACAAACCAGATGTCCCTCATTGGAAGAATGGATACAGAAACTGTGGTATATTTGCACAATGGAATACTACTCAGCAGTTAAACACAAGGAAAGTATGGAATTTACAAGCAAATGGTGGGGTCTAGTAAAGATCATCCTGAGTGAGGTATCCCAGGAGCAAAAGGACACACACAGTATATACTCACTTATAAGTGGGTACCAAACCTATAAGATAGGATAAACATACTAAAATCTATACACCTAAAGAAGATAAACAAGAAAAAGGACCCAGGATAAGATGATCAATCTTTACATAGAAAGACAAATGAGATGTGCATTGGACAAAGGAGAAAACAAGTAACAGGACAGGAGCCTACCATAGAGGGCCTCTGAAAGACTCTACCTAGTAGTGTATCAAAGCAGATGCTGAGACTCATAACCAAAACTTAGGCAGAATGCAGGGGATCATATGAAAGAAGAGGTAGTTAGTAAGACCTGGAGAGGTCAGGAGCTCCACAAGGACCAAATATATCTGGACACAGGGGTCTTTTCTGAGACTGATTCTCTAACCGAGGACCATGCATGCATATAATCTAGAAACCTGCTCAGATGTAGCCCATGGCAGCTCTGTATCCAAATGGACTCCCTAGTAAAGGGAATAGGGAGTGTCTGTGACATGAACTCAGTGGCTGGCTCTTTGACATCCCCCCACCCCCCAAGGGAGGAACAGCCTTGCTAGGCTACAGAGGAAGACAATGGAGCCAGTCCTGATGAGACCTAATAAACTAGGGTCAGATGGAAGTAGAGGAGCATCTCCTCTATCAATGGACTTAAAGAGGGGCAGGGATGAGATGAGAAAGGGTGAGTCGGATTGGGAGGGAATGAAAAAGGGGGTTACAGCTGGGATACAAAATGAATAAACTATAATTAATATAAAAATAAAAATTTCATTTAAAAATAATAAAAAAAGAAACTTAACTGTAATTTGACAACTTTTTATTGATCATATGTATTGGGGCAGAAATTAGGGAACAATTTGTGGTTTAAAAGAGGAATAACTATGGCCTGTTAGTATTATCTTAGGTGAGTAATGCATTGATCTATAAGTATAGTAGAATATCATTAGGAGTAATACTACTGCTGGTTTTTTTTTTAATCTTCTTTTTTTCAATAGCACTAGTAATTGAAAAAAAGTAGATAGGTTTTAACCTAGTTCCCAGGGCTATCAAAACTCTGATTCCACATACCCTAGCAGTAAAAGGCATGGGTTTCATCTCATGATGTTGGCCTTAAGTCAGATCAATTGTTGGTTGGTTTCTCCCACAATCTCTGTGAAACCATTGTTCTTATACATCTTGTGCTCTGAGCACCACTCTAGGGTTACTGCTGGCTTTGTGTTCACATTTTTCTTTTGTAACATGCAGAGTACCTTATGAACCAAAGATGCTGGAACATATCGATGAAGGATCTATGTAGACACATGCTCAATTTTTACACATATTTAGTGAGATTTTTAGGGATTGTCTTCTGCAATGGGGCATTTTTTGTCAGTTTGTTGAAAGCAACCTATATAGTCTTGGAAACAGCCTGGGTTCTTTTGGGATTCCTTGAAAGCCTTTTGGCCAAAAAATAAATTAGATGTAACCCTGTCATGGCACTGGAAGCTTCTTCTTGCAGGTGATGGGGGAAACACAGAGAATCACAGCCAGGCATTATACAGAAAGTGAGAAACCTTGGGACACTCAGCGCAAAAGGGAATGTCTCTTTCCAATTCCTCACCTCAGGGTTCAGAAAACTGCACTGAAATGGAGGCAAAAAGAATATAAAAGCCAGAAAGGAGTGGAGGACACCAAGACCCTCTAAATCAACATGAAAACAGCTTATGTGACCTCACAATAAATGAAGCAGCAGGCACAAGTCATACAAGGGTCTGTACCAGGTCCTCTGTGTATTAAACTGGCTTCCAGTTTAATGTTTTGTCTGAAAGAGTGGGTTGTAGGTTCTTCTGTTTTTTTTCCTTCTGTTTGTTTGTCTTATCTAGCTCTAGAGTGCTATTGTTTTTTGTTTTATTATATCCTATATTATTGTATTATATTCTATTATTTTAGAAGCTTGTTTTCTAAGGAGAGACCAGAAAGGGGCTTTATCAGGAGGAAAGGGGAATTGGGGAGGAAATGGGAGGAGTAGAGGTAGTAGAAAACATGATTTTATTTTGTGAGAAAAAAAATCTAGTTTTAAAACAGAAGAAAAATATTTTAAAAAACAAACAGAAATCTCATTAGAGCATAAGTCTCATGCATATGAGTAGTTGGCCAGAGCAAAATGAAATCCGTGTTTTATTGTGGGATGGGATTTTGTTTCACTTTCGTTTGTTTGGAGCTTTTTTTTCTTATTGGGATTTGTTTGTTTGGTTTGGTTTTGCGAGTAAGATAATTTGATGGGTTGGATGGGTAGGGAGGTGTGGAAGGTCTTAAAGGAGTAGCAGGAATGAAAGCATTGCCAAAATATATTATATAAATTATTAACGAAAAGAAAAAAGTACTCAAACTTGGGAACAAAGGCACGTATACTTCTGTGACTTTGAGGCCAGTCTGGTCTACATAGCAAGTTCCAGGTAATCCAGGGATACATATAGTAAGACCCAGACCCTGAAGAAACTCACCCACAGTAAATAAACAGAAAACCACGGCTTGGGACATCATATGACTTGGGAGTAATCTACTACTGTTTATTGTCTATAGTGATATTTTAGAAACATAACTTTCTGAACATAACCATAGACAAAAGCCACCCTCAGGGTTAATCAGAATCTTTTCTGTTGAATGAATGTCATAAATACAGAGATTTGGGCAACCAAATCTCCAAAGAAGAGGTATTTTACTGGTCAGCCTGAAGCAGAATATTTGTACCAGTTCCTCTCCGGCCCATGAAATACTGTGAAAGAAAGATTGGGAAGGCTCTAAGATCTGGAGAAAGGCTGCAAAATGCTGTCTTCTGTGCATGACACAACCACTGAAATCATAAACTCACAGCAGCCATGGTTGCCTGCATTGGCCCTGCACACAACTGGAACTGTTTCAGATTGGCTTTTTTTTTTTTTTTTTTTTTTTTTTTTTTTTTTTTTTTTTTTTTTTTTTTTTTTTTTTTTTTTCATAGCTCTTCGCTTTTAAGCATTCAGTAAGAACATTCATTCCCTGGAAGAATTCCACTCTATTCATTAATATACTTAAAAACACTTTAGTTGCACAGTTTGGGCAATTGTGAACATTGCAAAGACACATTATTAAAATAAATGTTACCCTGGGAAAGAAGAAAACTTAATACATTAACAGTTACATGACAGGCAAAGAATGTGTAACTGTCCTCACTTTCCACAGCCTTCAAGGCAATGAGTACCACCTTATCCACATCAGAACAACACAATGTGTAACAGATTCACCTATAATTATCCTGTTATGATAATAATTATATTCTTTCCCTACTGAAAAGAAACCAAACAGAAGATGTGTTATATTAAAACACAGCGGTGTACGCTGCTACAATCACTAGTTTTACCTGACTCACTGCGCACTCAAAACAGTTTCCTCCTTAGCTGCTACAAGAGGAAGAGTGTGTTAAGATGGCAGCTCCTGATGAAGCCATGATACCTCAGGGGAAGTCCATATGCACAAGAATATCCGAGAAGTACAAATTGGCCTTGAAGTGATAAAAACACTGTTGAAATAGAAATACAGGTGAATCATGGAAACATTGTGGTAGGGAAAGTTAATGTAATCAAAACATGTCTGAAATTCACAGAGAATTAATAAAATATTTTTAAAATATGACAATGTGGCAATACATTGCACAACATCAACTATACATCTTTGTTCTTTGAGAGTAAAGCATATTTTCTTGGTGGTCTACATGATCT